>NW_019167904.1:2127303-2190839 GCF_002303985.1 Durio zibethinus
TCATATCTATAAAGGAAACATATACGATAAAATCATCGTTATTCTTGCTTCAAGCCAAAAAGGTTAAAAGGGCATAAAGATCAAAGGTTTTTTCAAGCAAATGTATTAGTCTGAGTCAAGCTAAAAACCTTAATGAAAATTTATTATACTCCTCCTGACTCAAGCAAATGTATCTGATTTAATCATTTGAAAGCAAAAGTCATTCTAATTATGCTTGCAAGTTAAAGAAAGCATTGTATGTTCTAAAGCAAGTATCAAGAGCAGGGTATTGCAAAAGTTAGTGAGTTTCTAGTTCCATGTGTTTATGAAGAGATTTGTCAAATCAGAAAGAACTTGTCTACACGCTTCCAAACGAAACAGTTCAATGAATTGAAGCATTTTCTTGGACTTGGAGCAGAGAAGATAGGCATTATAACTTTTCTGGTGTCAAAAGGGAAAAATTTAAAACAAGAGAATCCCATGGAAATAAATAAATCCTAACTCCTTAAGGAGTTTGAAGAAGTGAAGTAAGCAAATTTAATATCGGTGATATTGAACATATTTAAAAATATTTTTTCATTGATTTATATCAAATTTAATTAATTCAGATTTTTTTTTTATCTTAATACTATCAATTTTATCATTTTTAACTGAAAACATCTAAATACATCTAAAGCTTTCATAAAAAAGTCATATTGTATTTACCGCTTCCAAAGAAATTAAAAAAAAAAAATCGAGCAACCTTCATAAATTTCTTTCCGGGAAGAACCAAAAACATACCGAATAATTCAGACAACTGAAATCAACAGGGTATCTGGATTCCATTTGAAGAAGCAGATTACAAAAATCGGACGCCTCCCCAGAAAGGATATGAATGTAGGCCACGCTGATAGAGTGATAAATCGCAAAAGTTCTTATGGAACTCATCACGTTTTTCTCGAATCAGATCATGGAGGTAATCTGGAAGAGCAGTGGGAAGCAAATTAAGGAACTTATAGAAATCAACTTCAGTTTGAATGGTATCGGTATTGTTCTCCAGCCATAATTGTTTGCGAAAAAAAAAAAAACGATTTGAGAGATTCAGATTCGAATTTAGATTTTAGATATACAGGGAAAACAAAATACTCTAAACTTTAAAACCCTAATTTTATCTTTTTAGACTTTATTTGACCAAAAATGCGTGGTGATGATGTGGTGGACCCCTCTTCATTTTTTATTTGAATAAGGTTGGCACCGTTGATATTATATTTTTTTTTCCCTTGATCGATTAATAGCTTTGTAAACCTTGTTTCGATTCATTTTCAGATTTAAGATGGAGCTGATTTCAGAAACAAGAGAGAACAACTGTTCGCCTCCGCCGTCGATCTCTCCGTGGCGAGAAATAATTTATATGTCTCCTCCGTCGTCGGCATCATCCTTCGCCTGCTTCCCTGTAAAAATATAGGGGGAAATACAGCTCCACTACTCTTCGAGGGACAGCCATCAGATTTCTATGCCCTGGTAATATCTGTCGTATTTACTTTCACCGGTTCTTTCACGGCGTTGATGATAGGAGATAGCTCCAAGACTTCAAGATTCTGCACGCTTTATTCCATGGTCGCCATGATTTTAGCTTTATCAATTCTCGCGCATGTCTTTTTATCCTGAGTGCATCTTAGGTTCCTTCTGCTTCTCTTCCAAGATCCAAGCCTCTTCACCTGTCTCTGGCTTTGAGTCTTTGGATCTGGTGATTATAGGATCTAGCCTTTTTTTTTTTTTTTTCTTTTTTCCTGTTGAATGATGTATCTGGTTATTATCGGCGAGTAAACCAACTCTATGTTCTCTAGTTCTCCTGCATAAAGCAAGAAATTATGTGTCGAAACTTTTGCATAATCTGTTTATTAAAAATCTCGGCAGAGCAATTACTGTTTTTTTTTCTTAACAAAATTTGTTATGGCAATTTGGTCCCTTTTTGTAGAAACCCTAATTCTCAAAATTCCCTCCTTATAATCAATCTCTACGAAGTCATCTCAATTCTTACTAGATATTCACTCTCAAATCTCAACAATGGTGAAACTGAAAGATTTTTTTTTAATGGATAATAAAATTATTATTTCAATATCTAAATAACGGGAAAAGCATGCTACAACTTGTTGCTGCAGATGATTCGAACTTGTTTGAATGCATCATTGCACGCAAGCTTGATAGGAAGAGTTCAGAAAGATTTCCCCTTCATAGTAGAGATGAACATCTTGAACTCATGCTTTATCTATCACTTTTTGAACTCTTATTCAAGTCGCTTGATTATATTGTCAAGTCGAACTTGAGTACATAAAATAAGATTCAAATCAAGCCTGAGTTATGAGCTTTGTGATCAATCCATGTTCCAACTTCTCACTCGCTCTCTCCATGGTATTCCAAATTTTGCAATGTCTATTTTTTATTTTGAGAATGGAAACACTTTTAGTAAATGGAAATGAAATGATGTAACATCAACTTGCATGCCATCTGCTTCTGAATCTAACGAAGCAAGCTCCTGATACAAAATGTACTCTAAACTAGCACTATTGTCAGCTACGGTATTAGCTTCATGGAAAGCATGCTGAAAAGAACAAATTCAGCAGGTAATTCTTTCATGTCTTCCAGTACTATTTCGCAATCCATCATGTTTGAATCATCTTTCTGCACTTCAAGAATTGCTTTAACCGAATTCCCTTTCACTATATTCTTCTTTATCCACGCTGAAGGGAATTTGAAGATCAAATCATAATGCTAAAATTTCATTTGCCCTGCATTTGCTGCTGTTAAAGGCACATGTCTTCACCTTGAGAGAATGATGGCAAGTAACTACTCCCAGCTTGGCCAAAACATTCACCTGATCATTACCTGATCCAAGCATGAATTTCGAACACCTTTTTAACATTCACACTCCTTTTTGGATCACTTTTCTTTAGTCATTTCTTATTCCTTGAAATGCCCAAAATTTTTAATTTAACTGTTAATTTACAATTAGTAATTACAATCACAACCAAATTAAGTCTCCACGTATATAGAAATACCATTATGGCTAGTACATCTTGTATAAGAAACAATAAACAAACAGAAAAACCATCTTAGAACTTGAGAAACTACAACATAAACGTAGATCAAAACCGGACTTGAACTAAAAAGGATTCAAGGTCCTTGCCATTGGGGCCATTGCTGCATTGGCACACACTTCCTTTCTACCTTTATAGAGTCTTCAACTCGACAAAGCAGCACAGCATCGTAACCAGCTAAGACAAAGGAAAAACATGACATCAACATTCTTCTGCAAATGAAGGGTACTCCTATTCTAAGGACATCCAACATCAAATGGTTAAAACTGGAAATCTCAACTTGAAAGACTGGTTCTTGCAACTGTAGGAGCATGATTACGAAATAGGAGAGAGCTATGTCCTTAGACGAAGGCCTGCTGAATCTCCTTCTGTACGAAAAAAGCTTGAAGGGGGTTAGTCATGCAAGAGAAAGTTCTGAGAGGGAACACATAATTACAGGCCATTTCGCACATTGTCTCACATACAACATGAGCCAACTAACTAAGCTAGAAAATTCCAGTGCTGTGCATTGAATGCCAGCTTAAATTACCTTCAATGTAACAAAAAGGATATGGTCTGATTGGACTAATATCCCCTCTTGATTCACACTCTTATGAAACTGAGAAACTTTCTCAAATCATCTTTAATAGTGTTATTTGGCCAATCCTGTTGGTTATATTAGCAAGTTCCATCCATGATAGACAGATGGAAAAGAAATTAGCAAGTTTCATTATTGTCATTTTAACTATAGTTTATCAGATTATTTAGCTATTTAGTTGCTGAAATATGTTTTGCTTGGATTTGGCATCGCCCTTTATTTCCTCTTTAGACCGAACTAGTAAGGGTTTTTTTTTTTTATATTTATTTTTTGTGTAAAATATTTTATAGGCATTCCTTTTTTTGCCAAAAGAAAAGAACTTTAGGCATTCAGCCACACTGATTTATTGAATTTAAATTTAATTAGCTTTTATTAACTGTGGAATTTTGTTTTTTTTATTTAATAACCTAGTTTATTAGATTTTTCAGAGTCCATATAATTACCTAATTTTAAATGTTGGAAATTAATGATAATTATATTAACAATTTTACCTTCTTTCGATAAGAAAATATAAAGAAAAATTATGGTTAAACAATAGATAATACATACGTTTACTTCGAAGTTAATATTTGATGATTTATTATCTATATATTATTAATGAGTTATGCAATAATATTTTATAAAAAATTATTTTAAAATTTTAAAAATAAATATATTTAATTTTAAAAATAATTAAAAGTATATTTATTTAAAATTAATTTTTATCCGATATCATTAATTGTATGTTTCACTGATAGTGTATAATATTTATAAATTAAATAATATATCAAATATAAATTTTTAAAATATGCATAAATCATTTTTTGGAAGAAATCCATCAAATAACTTTGAATAATTTATGATTTCTTTTAATTGATCTTTTTTTTTTTTTTGGTAAAAATGAAATACATCTCCTGAAAAAAGTTTTCCCATTGATTTAAATAAAATAAAAATGGACTGAGTGAATTCAACCAAATTAAAATAGATAAAAATAAATTTAATATCAACCCGAAGTGTAATAAAAGATTTGGAAATTATCCTTATAGTAATTTAGCAAACTTTTTTTTTTTTTTGTTTTTTTATATTTAGGAAAAAGAGAGAAAAAAAAAAAAAAGAGGAAAAAAAAGATGAGGCCAGTGGAAACATGAAACGACGTCGCCTACCTTGAATGCGTTTTGCCTGCTTGTAGCCGACTCCCATAGATGGAGTTCGTGGCACGGTAACGCAAGTTCTCAATAGCAGATTTGAAAGTATAGATTCAGCTGCCGCACTGATCGACCAATACGACGTCGCTACCATCATGTGGTCAGTCTTTCTCTCCGCTTCTCAAAGTTCTTCTTTTACTTCTAAAAAAAACCCAAAACTGAAAACTTCCCTTTTTTTTCATTTAATAATTCTATCTTTTACCATTTATTGTTTTATAGTAATTCTAGAAGAAGCTAGAAGTAGGTAGTGAAGAAAAATCACATAAAGCCTTAGCTTTCAATGTTAATTTTTGTTATCTTGTTTTTTTTTTCCTATCATTTTCATCAAATTTGATTGAAAGATTGATTTTTTATTTTGTTTCAAGTAATAATAATGTAGTTAATATGCATATATCTTTATCTTCTTATTATAAATTCTCAGTTGTCATGAAAAAAGTTTGTGCTTGAATTGTTCCTAACATGGGTTTTGCAGTTATAATTCTCTAACCCTCCAATGGCTGCTGCAATGGAAACTTCACCAGCTTTGGAGATTTTAGGTACTTAATAATCATAATCATGCCTCTCTTTAGAATTCAGCTCTATGTAATTTGTTTTTTTTTTTCTCATTTTTTTCAACTTTTATGTAGTTCGAGAACCGGAGGGATATTCTATCTGGAACGGGCCGCCATTCAACAATAATAATCAACCTGGGATTAAGCTTGAGAAAGTTCTTTGCACTAGTGCCAAGTTTAGTGAGGATGGTTCCAGGCTTATGGTTACGAAAGCTGATGCTGCTATTAGTGTTTATGACTCCAGCACTTTGAAAGAGATTAGATGTTTTCAAATCCCCAATGTTGCTGCTTCTGCCTTGTCCCCATGTGGGACTTATCTTCAGACCTTTCAGAAGTCTACTACACCCCAGGAAAAGAATGTGGTTTTGTGGAAAATAGAGACTGGTGATCCTGTTTACCAGCAATTCCAGAAAAACATGACAAAAACCACATGGTACAATATATAGGCATGCATATTTATGGTAGCATGCATTATTTGTTGTGTTATAATAGTATTCGTGAATTTTTTAAAGTGTTCAGTCTGGATGTTTGCTTAACAGTTGACAAATGATGCCAACTTGGGGCATTAAAATCCTTCATTTTTGCATCTTCTGTCTCCCTATGTCTTGTTTGCTGGGATGTGTGTCTTTGAATTGATATTTAGCTTGCTTGTAAATCTGCCCCAGGCCCTCAGTCCAGTTCAGTTCTGATGAAGCTGTTGCATGCCGGCTTGCTACAAATGAAATATAGTTTTTTGATGCTTAGATTTCTCTAAAGGAATTTCTCATAGGCTGAGAATTTCCGGGGTGGCTGCAGTTGAGCTTTCCAAGGCTCCTGGGTCCCATGTGGCAGCATTTGTTCCGGAATCTAAGGTTAGTGTGCCCTTGGTTTCTGCAGGTTTCTTATTATGAAAATAAAGATCCTAAGAAGCATGCGGAATTGGTATCACCCTATTCTGGATTAAGAATTTCCATGATTATTCTGTTAACATGGTGCATCTTGAAGTTGAACTTCAATCTGTTTTAATTATAGCTGAAAAGGAACAGGTCAAAGTTAATTAAAAGTTTATAAATAAATACTATATGATTTGATTGGATAGGAACAAGGTATTTCATTATGCGAAACTTGAGTAAAATCTGGACTTTTTGTGTTTTAATTGACTTCTAAGGAGTATTTATCTTATTTGCCAATAAAAAGGAATATTATCTCTAGCATTGGAAACTAGCACATGCTTTGGTTCTCCTTAATGGAACTTTGTCAAATTTAATTGCAAAATTAGAAAAAACAACTTTCTATCAAGAAGTATCAAAGGTCAAATAATAAAAGAGCATAGGAGTCATACTGGGGATGTTAGATACTGATAACTGACAAGAAGGGAGCAATTCAGCTTGTGGGAAGCATGTCATCAAGGGCTAGCATGTAGGAAGTC
The DNA here is from genome assembly GCF_002303985.1 of Durio zibethinus. The sequence continues at coordinate 2,134,080 of NW_019167904.1, forward strand.
TACATATAAAGTGCCTTAAAGCTGTGGAAGTGCTTGACATGGGAGCCTAGCTTTTTACACTTACAATACATTTGGGTTTGGTTTTGTATTTTGTAGGGGAGTCCAGCTAGTGTCCGGAAGATATATGCCTGTGGGAAAAAGTTGCAGAGCCAACCTCTTGCTTGACGAAGCTTTTTCCGATGTTCTACAGTGCCGCTAAATTGGAATCATGGTTCAACAGGACTTCTAGTTGTGGTGCAATCTGATGTTGATAAGACTAACCAGAGCTATTATGGAGAATCAAAACTGAACTACCTTACAACTGATGGGACCCATGAAGGACTTGTGCCCCTTCGTAAGTTCTTGCTTAAAACTTTTGCTGCTTATTCTTTTTAGTCAGAAAGCAACATAATATTTTTTGCTTCTTCATCATGTACAATTTACTGACTATGTAACGTATATTGGCAGGTAAGGAGGGGCCTATTCATGGTGTTCAGTGGTCATTTTCTGGGAAAGAGTTTGCTGTTGTTTATGGATGTATCCTTTTCTGCCTCTTAAAAAACTTGGCACTTGGTAGGGTGTTTAATGCTTGCTTGGGGTGATTGGATTTTGATTTTAACTGGACTATATTTGGCAAGTTTATTTATGAAACTCTAAGGAATGGGATTTGGAGCGATAATTGCATGCACTTTTGATCCATTAAAGAGGGCTCCTCCTCGAGTAGATCCTCTAATGCAGTACATAAAAATAGTCAAGAAGCTTTTCTCTAACGATTCTAACGTCTAGATCAAAATTTTCTTATGGTTTTATTTTCTGTCAGTTCTTTGGGAAAATTTATGAGAGAGTGTGCTGTTTGATCTAGCTGATGTTGCTCAGATTTGTGTCCTATTGGGACTTTATTATGCACCCAAAATGGGTACGTTCAATCTTTTGCAATTTTTTCCTTATCTTTAGTGTCATATGCCCTCAATTCACAGCAATTGTGATGTGTCTGACGTGTCAAACAAGGGTGCTGATATAAAGAGTACGGTAGCAAAGGGTTAGCCTTTCACTTCATTTGCTATTAATGCTTTCTGCAACTGTTTCTGTGATGATTGTGTTTCGTCTTAACATAATTTCAGTTATGCCTGCAAGTGCAACAGTATTTGACAAGAAGTGCAAACCATTACTTGAGCTGGTATCCAGTCCTTAAAATACCATTCGATGGAATCCAAAGGGGAAAGGTATCCTTTTGTCAATAATTTCCATGCTTTTCTTGCTGTGTAGTTAGTCTAATGAATTTTAATCAACTTATCAGTTTGCTTTTGACTATACATATTTGTAGCCTTAAGTATATGATATACAGTTCTGTGTTTGGCTGGTTTTGGTAACTTGCCTGGTGATATGGTAAGTTTGCATGTTATTTGCTTATTTGCTGATGTCTGGTTTTGGCTATACATATTTGTAGCCTTAAGTCTATGATTTCTTTAGTCTTTATATTTTTTTTCCTTTTGCTGATGTCTTTCTCCAGCAGGGTTTTTTTTTAATCCTTATGTTGATAGTAATTAACTGTAAAGAGTCAAGTTTGGTGTTTGGGTGGATCATGAATTTGTTTCCCAGGAGTCAGTTGACCTTTTGTCTTGGAGGATAAAGTTGTGTCACTAGCTCATATCTACGTTGTTAGATTGAGATTTTGGGTCCTTTGGGGAATAAATGTTACTTTTATTCTCCACCTTTTTTTTTTTCGTTGGAGATAGATTCTGTCTTTTTGTTTTTATTTCCCTCCTAACGTGGGGGAGAATCGTTTGGGTTTTGGTTTTTTCATGTTTCTTCATTAGGCCTGTTCTCAATGGATCCCTCTGCCTCCCAAATTCTTAATCCAGCTAATTAATGTTTAATTTTACACTTCAGGCATTCTGGGACTTTGTAGATAAAAAGTAGCTTGGAACAACTAGGGCTGAATGTTCTGTAACAAGTGAGTGGTCTGCTGATGGACACTATTTCATGACTGCCACAACAGCTCCCAGACTCAAAGTTGACAATTGGTATGTTAATTATTGATGTTTTCTTATAATGAAGATTTACAGGGTACGGAGGAGTTTTGCAATTTACAAGTCACCATAATATTTACTTCTAACAACCTGTTCTAACTACATGGTGTACTTGATTTTAATTCTTTTGATGCATTAAATTGTTTATTACCTTGTTCTTGTCACAAAGCATTGGAAAAGAGAAGCTTCTTTCCATTGCTATGAATTTGTTTGCTTTTGATCTAAAGACTTTTTTAATGCATTACTTTAGATTTAGATGACAAGTCTTAAATCAAAACCATGTTCTAATTTTATTTAGTTTGTGGCAGAAATGATTTAAGCGGCAGTTAATAAATTTTGCTTTGCTCAAAATGAGCACAATCATAAACTTAACTCAAAAACTGAGCATTTATACAGTGCATGCTGTTATGGAACTGGTAGAGTTCTATTTTAAGCTTGTAGGAAGCTGTATAAGAATTACTCCCGTATAGGGCTGGTTGCTGAGCTGAGTTGGTCTCTGGCTGAGTTAGAGATTGAGTTTGTCTCTTTTAAACAACAAAGAGACTAGTTAAACCTTGGCATATCAACTACTATGGAGATATTATCGTTAAGGGAAAATATACAAACATCCGATACTGTTCGCTCTTCCTGTTTGATAAGAAAACAATTAACTATCTTCTTTTGTCTCTCTTTAATATGCCTATATAGAGGGTGTCGATATCATATTTACTATTTGACCATACTCAAGAGTAACCGTAATTTGCATGGTTCATTTACAAATTTCTGATTTTGTTATTATTGAAGCATTAAAATTTTTCACCACAATGGATCATTGTTCTTTGAGAAGATGCTTGACAAGTTGTTCCTCGTGAGTATTGTCATTAGTTAGTGCTCTTTTGTGAAGTGGTTTCAAATGCACTTTTCCTTGATCTGTTGTTTATTGTTCATGCAGGCTGATTGGAAACCAGAGTCACCAGATGAGTTTGGTCCAATTGCTGAACTTACTAAGTCCATTGATTCCATGAAGGTTGAAGAAACCAAATCACAAGGTTCTATTTCTTCTATGACTAAAACAACTTTGATTATCAAATTCTCATTTGTAGATGTGTTAACGTTGTTAATTATTTTCCAGGACAAGGGTCAACCTCCAAAAAACCTGCATCTGTGAACCCTCCAGCACAGAAACCTGCTGCTTATCACCCTCCACATGCTAAGAATGCAGCTGCGGTTCAGGCAGATGTATTCTCTGACAACTATGGGGTATCTTACAATGATGATTTGACCAAAATGCAACTTATAAACAAGAAACAGATAAGAGTTTACTAAGTAGTAAAAAAGACTTAGTTATGAAAGATCAATTTTGGAAGTACACCTCTTTAATAGACTCTATCACTGAAGATCCAGTTGCAATTATGGAAGATGGAAGGGTATGGATTTGCAAAATATAAGGGATACTGCATCTCCCTCCTAGCAGACTATTACTTACAGAGTCATACTGCAAAGGAATATTTATGGATTCTATAGCACTGTGCCCATCTGAGTCTTCATCTCATTCTATCTAGCTTATGAATGCATTATTAAGATTGCATTCTTGTAAATTTAATTGCTGTATGTGGCCCTGACTATCTTAGTGATTATGTAATTCCAGTTGTTTGGAGGGAGTACTGCAGGGTGAGTTCGCTTTATTATAATTTTGTCCTACGTCTATACGGTTTTGAATTTTGCACTTTAGGGTGCTCACAAGTATTCCATGTTAATATAGAGAAATAAGCAAGAATGCCCTCAGAAACAAGAAGAAGAGGGAGAAACAAATAGAGAAAAAGGCAGCTGAGGCAGCTAATGCGGCTGAGGCTACATGATAAGTGCAGTTTTACCCTATAGCAGTGAAAAACATTCATTTGTTCTGTATGATTTTGGCTTTGCTTACCTTTCGTGTAATTTCTTTTTCCCATTTTTTCCTAGGAAGGAGAGAACTGGGGAGGGGGTCGAGGGAGTAAAAATTTTGAGCTGAGCTGAAATATATTACGTATAAAAGCATGTGTTCGTGTATGCGCATTTCCATGTAGCCTAGTGCTTTCGAACCCTTGATATTGATGGCCAGATTGCGCTGCTGGTGAAATACTAAATGGCACTAACTGCTGTTTACACTTGGGTAAAGCTTTTGAGTTTATGAAGATTTGGATGATATTAGCTGTTGTTTAAGTGATGTTGAAGTAAAGGATTTATGCTTGCCAATCCCTAGGTGTGGCAAAATAGGATACGTTCCTGAAATCCTTTGCCCTTCGAGACTGTAACTCATAAATCTCATTTTGTCCACTTTAAAATTGAAACCGATTATTTTTTAGATGAAATCCTAGATCATTTTCGGTCAACTGCCAAGGCCTCCGAAAGGCATTTCCAAGGATTTTTATTTTTTTTTTATTTTTACGAAGTCTAACAGAATCTAACAAAAAGAAAACAAAATTCAAATTTTAGTTTAATTAATTCATGAAATCAATTTGAAGATGGGTTACTCACGATTTGATGAGTCAAGTGCCCTTGGAATGAGAATTTGATCTAGTAAATCTGATTACGAGGATGAATTATTATTATTATTATTATTTCAATCTCATCACACATGCAGAGAAAGTTATCAAAACAGTTTCCAATTCATGTTTAAGGATTCAAACATCATTCAACCGGTGCATGACTGCACTGTTTTATTTACCCGATTACCTCCAAAGAAGGAATGCTTTCATCAAGCCGCCATCATGGCTAAATAGAACAACAAAAGAAACATCCTGACAAAATTTTGAGCTAGTACCATTATGTCTCAAAATTTCACATCAGTCGTCCATTTACCTTGCACACTAGGGTGTTTGGTTACATACCTTGTCTTCAATTTCACCACCTTACTCCCCAAAGCATTCCTCAGCCTTGCATGAACAAGGATATCTTATGGAGTCATATTCTTCACACATATCACCCGCTTGTCTGAAATACTCATCCAAGAAAGTGATGTTGTCCACGGATGAGTTCAGTAACTACCTCCAGCTGAGGATTTTTCTCTTTGAATGTTGGTAACTGTGACTCCATAAATGCCCTGACATAATAATACCAAATAACTTAGCATGAAATTGAGATTGAGTTTAAAGAATCCAGCAGCCATTTAAAGGAGAATTCATATCTGTTATCTGTACATGCTTCTCATTATTATTAATTATAAAGCTTGATCTTGAGACTACCCAAGAATATAATTAACAATGACTGACCTCAAAGTTGAAAGAGTAAAAATTTCTCAGGTAATGTTTGGGCAAATTGGATTCATTAGCAAATAATGCCAGCATTAACCAGGTTCAGCCTGATGGTCATTCACTTAAAAGTGAAGAGATAAGTTGAACACAGGCTTAAACCTCCCTCACTGCATAGGAACTTCTAAACTCTCAACATTGATAGAAACATGCCTAAACCATCTCAAAATTGGCAGATAATTTTAGGGGGTAAAAGATATCCATGTACATTAAAATTTATACAGTGTTATTTCCACTGATTTATTTCAAAACTAAACAATCATTCAAACAGTGGGGGCCAGCCAGCCACAGAAGAACCAGGCTAATTTCACTTGATCAAAAAAAGGCACTCTGCTGATTACATAGACACACTCCACTTCAACTTATTCTTTTGGTCAATAAATGAACATTACTCTTTATTAAAGAAATTACAAACGTTACAAGTGCAAACACTTGTGCAAGTGTTAGATTTCTATTTTCACCTTCTATTTTCACCTATCATAAAGAATTAGTCATCTCCCCATACAAGACCATTAATATAGATATAAGGCACTGAAAAGAAATAAAAAAAAGGCATTTCCGTATTGTATCATGAAGTTCTTAGAAAACTCATTCATGTAATAACAATTCTTTGACTAGTGAATGCTGCCTGTTATCTTACCATCCCCTCAACATATGGTTTCCAAGAATTTCCCTCTCCAGCAATACCCAGAATAGCCTCAGTCACAAGACAAAACAAAAGGGTGGGTAAAAGAGCCTCTCTCTAATTTTTTTTTTTTGTCCCAAGATACTTTTGTGGATGATTATCTGCTATCTTCAAGTTTTCACTATTATTTCACTAGGAAATAAAGATGATTGATGCATATGCATGCAATGCTGATCTTGAGTACCCTAATGTAATCCAAAGTGCTAAGCGTTCAAATGTACTTGTCCAAATATTAACGACACTGGCTTGCCTCAAGAATAATTAATTTTTATATAGAAACAAGCCTCCATAACAGAAACATGGATGTTAACAAGTAGAAGAGAGAAAGAAACATACCTGATTCCCCTACTACTCCCTCCCCAATCACAATAACTTACAATCAGCTTTTTAAGTTGCCAAACTCCTCCTAATGCCATCTGCATTTTCAAGTACATAAACAAGTCATCAACTAATTACTTGCTTAATCCATTTTCTCTACAGAAAATTGCAGATAAAACAAATGAATTAGCAACTGCATCAATTGTAAGTTCATGTATCCGTTGTTCAAAGAGTCGAGTTCGAATCTCACTACCACCAGATTAAGAAAAAAGCTTTTAACATGCAATTAAACCCTAAACCTATAACTACCTAAGCGCTGGTTAAAAATAAATAAATAAATAAATTGAAGAAAAGGGATAACATCGCTGCCAACGAAGCGGTAAGGCCTTGAGCAGATATATATATGAATTAACATAGAGTAATGGAAGAAAAAGAAAGGGAGAGAGATATAGAGTGTCTAACCTTGATGTTGCGAGGCTGTCCTCCCAAGAATTTGGGCTGAGATATTGGGTCCGATATGACTCCATTTGGCAATATACGAGTCCACCTTCGATTTTTTTAATGGAAAATGGTTACCAGCCGTTTTAAGAAAGTATTGATTATTTCAGTTGTTCGAAAAACCCAAGTTTCCATTCTTCGATTTTCAGAAATGACGAAGTTTTCTTTACCCACCGACGTCTCTGTTGCGAGAAATAATTTCCATGTCTCTTATGGCGCCGATTTCATCGTATACCTGCTTCCATGTCTCCAGCTGTCTCGATTCTAACCTATGTATTATCGCTAGCAGTCCCTTTGTTAAATTTTATAGACAGCCTTAAAATAAATTCTATACGAATCAAATTCATTTTGATATCTTGGTGTTGGTTTTATGTTTAGGTCCAACTGTCTTTTTAACTGGTGCTAATGTCAAAATTAGAGTCAGCAATTTAAATCATCCCTAACGAATTCTAACTCGATCCGATTTTACAAAATTAATTTTTTTTTAAAAATTCAAATTTCGATTCGAATCGAATTAAATTATGCAACAATCAAAATCAAATCAAATTTAAATTTTAATTAAATAAATTTGACCCGACATTATACTAAAAACTTATTTTTTAATTAATTATATATATTTATATAATAATATTTTTAAATATTTATATTTAAAAAATAATATTTTATTAATTTCGAATCGAATTGAATTAAACACAATTTATATAATATTAGGTCAGATTCAAGTATAAAAAAACAAAAAAAATCGAGTACGATCGAATTCGGGAATTCGGGTTTGATAACACATAAAGTCGAATTGAATTTAGAGCGAACAAAACCCGCTCCAAACCCGACCCGATATCAATCCTAATCAAAATAGAAGAATGGCAGAGCAAAGAGCTAACCATGAATACCCAAATATCATTTTCGCTTCACATTGCTGCATAAAAAAAAAAAAGACCAACTATTCAAGTGGCAATAAGCAGATTACTTCTTAGTTTAAGAAAATACAACACACCCAACCAACATGTATCAGACTACAACACACTGGCTGTCAACGCTCAGAGAGAATTCTGCAGAAGCCAGCCAATATGCATCTTCTCCTGAAAATTAACGCAAAAGCTTGATGAGGACTGGGATTAAGAATGCTGCAGAAGCCAGGCCCAGTGTGATCCATCTGAATGGATTATTTGGCAGGAGCAAGAGCACGCCAGCCATAAACGCAAAGGCAGTAGCAATGCCACCCACAATTCCCATCTTTGGGGTGGCAACTTCAGAGTCACAGCTAACTGGTAATGTCTGTGGCTTATTGGTAATAAGGTACAGTCCAGCTAAACTAGCAGAGAATCCAACAACTGCAGATAATGCAGTAAAAGATTCCATGATTTCAGTAGAAAGTGATTGGGGGTTGTTGCTGGTCGACTTGGAAATCAGGGTAATGATTACACCACCATTGATTCCAAGTAAAGTCGTAAACCATTTTGGGTGATCTCTGGCAAGCTGAGGATTGCCGTTCAAGGAGACAGAGATTTCTTTCATCAGATTGGTTACATAATCAAGAACCGTGGCATGTGAGGGTTTAGGAACACTTGGAGACCCAGCAACAGAGATTGCCAAATCTGTACCGGCAGTATTGGTATGAAAGCCTGTTGTATGATGGTAAGGTGGTGTACCGTGCCCAGCAGCTGAGATTGCCACATCTGCACTATGACGGGCTGCTATATAATGAAGTGGAGTACCAGCTGATGGCTCTGACCTTTGATACTGAAACAGAATACCAGCAGCGCCATTATTAGGATTCCTGGCACGTGAGGGTTCAGGACCACCCAAAAGCTCAGCAACCGAGATTGCCACATCTTTCTGTTGGTTGGATAGATACCTTGTACCCGCAGCATTACTATGAAGATCTTCCTCTAAGGGGAGAATGGATTTTGTCATCAGCAGTGTGGGTTCTTCATCAAGAAACATGACACGGGGGAGTTTAGGAACACGCAGAGACCAATCAACAGAGATTGCCAAATCTGTATGGACAGCAACAGAGTTTAGGAACCTCATTTTATTTATAAAGTAAGATTTTACAAAATTTTAGTCCAACTCCAACAGAAAAAATAAATGAAAAATTCACATAACAAAACCATTATCCATTCCAACAACCCAAAACGAACATATCCCAAGCCACCCACCCATTTTCTCATCTGTGAAACTGGGCCTTTAGCCCCATTTGGCAACTTGAGGATTTTTAAAGCTCTTTGCAGGTATGATAAAAAAAGAGTCATAGTAACAATTTCATAGACTGGGCAAAATCTCTAAACCTTCTCCTAATCAAATTATTATTAATTTTTCAATAAAAAGCTAAACATAAGAAACTTGCAGGTTTAATTTCTTCATAATTCACAATGGGAATTATATTGAATGCCCAAAGTTTTCCAAAAGTCCAAACTTTTTTTTTTCAAAACTCATGGACCATCTTTGATGATCACTTTCAATAAGTGCTTCCCACAAGTCTAGTTCACTAATATTGTTTTAAAAGAATTTTAGTCCTGTTTGTTCAGAGATAGTAAGTTAATGATAGTTTTCTCTGTTACTAAGTTAATGATCGTATCATCAGTTAGTAAAATATTAAATTCTTAATTTCAATGATAAAAGTTTAATTCCCAATAATATCAAGCACACCAAAAAAAAAAAAAAAAACCCTATGGAGATAACCAATGTCAAAACAGATTTCGATGCCAAGAGCCTTAAAAATAGTTTTTCATACCTACATTGGAAACATAAACAATAAAATCATCATTATTCTTGCTTCAAGACATAAAGGTTAAGAGGGCATAAAACTTAAAGTTTGTTTTCAAGCAAATGTATTAGTCTGAGTCAAGCTAGAAACCTTAATGAAAATGTATTATACTCCTCCTGACTCAAGCAAATGTATCTGATTTAATCATTTGAAAGCAAAAGTCATTATAACTATGCTTGCAAGTTAAAAAAAGCATTGTATGTTCTAAAGCAAGCATCAAGAGCATGGTATTGCAAAAGCTAGTGAGTTTCTAGTTCCATGTGTTTATGAAGAGATTTGTCAAATCAGAAAGAACTTGTCTGCACACTTCCAAATCAAAGAATTCAATGAATTGAAGCATTTTCTAGGAGTTAGAGAAGAAGGTACAGATGAAATAAATCTTGGCTATGTTAGAGTGACTCCAAAACGAAGAGGAAGCACTTGTTCACAGCAAATGAGTAGTAGATAACAAGGGCAATATGCAAGAAAAAAAATAAAAGAAACAAGTGGAAGATCAAAGTGGCAGCAAGATAAAAACTCTCAAGCAAGGGGAGTTCGAGGCAGCAAGATGAAAAATGTCAACATCCTAAAAGCTTCAAGCATCAAAGTGGTGAATGCTTAAATTATGGCAAAAAGGGGTATTATGCAGGTGACTGCAGATTCGAGGAGAAATCTGTCCAACAATGGGACATTGAGACATCATTTGGAAGGCTGGGCTTATTGAAAGTGCTGCAATTAATCAGAGTGAGATGAATAAGATGCTGAGGCATCATTTGCTAAGGATGAACTTACTGAAGTTGATAATGTTGGAAATATAAGCAAGGGAATAGAAATAATAAAAAAGAATTTTGACTTTGAAGTGTGAAGAGCACTCTTTTAAGGGCAATTATGCCTCTAAGATACAACAAAACTTCAAACTCTCCAATCAGAAATAATGACCATGGTTATATTGAATGATCTATATTTATAATGAATGAATAGACATAAATTTCTATTCAAATCATTATGACCATTTGTATAATCATAACTTATATGAATAATTTTCTATTTATATTTAAATAGTTATGATCATTTGTCATATAATAATTATTTATGTTCAAAAATAATTATTCAAAATATGAATAAAATTAATACAAAAATTAAATTTATTCACTCATAATTAAATCTTGGGTAAACTTTAGAAATATAGTCTGTGGTTAAAGCCGAAATAAAAAGTACTCCCTGAGGTTTAAAACGTGACACTTAATTACCTTATGATTTGTTTTATTGTTTTTTTACCGTTACTTTTTCCGTTTCTTTTTATTTTTTCCTTTTTTTCATCTAAATTCATACTCTCTCTTTAAAAATTCTTTCTTTCTCTCTAAAAATTTATTCTCTCTCTAAAACCTAAACCAATCCACAAATAACAACCTTTAAATCACCAAAACCTCCACACCACTAACACTATCACAAGTTCACATCGCCACCAAACTTCATCCTTAACTCATTCTCTCTCTCTCTTAAAATTCATTCTCTCACTTTCTACAACCACCAAACCCTTTCTCTTTTTCTAAATGTTCTTCTTCAAGAACAAATTCATCAACCAATACTCAAATCCCAGAATCAGGTGAACCCATCGTCGCTGCTACTTCACCACCATATGTTGACATCGACAAACCTGTAAAATACCCTTAATAGCTTCCTTGTCGTTCCTTTTTTTTTTTTTCCTGGTGTTTGTCTCACCTTTTCAATATCTATGAAAACTATAGATTCTTAATTAGGTTGCCTTTTTAGGTTTCCCCCTTGTAGGTTATTGGAGATAATTTTGTTTGATTCTTTGAGTGGATTATTGGTTTTAATGGCAGGGTCAATTGTCTGATAATGGTGAAGGTAATGGTGATGGATTGCTATTGGATTTGGTGGTAATTACTTAGTCTGGTGGTGATGTTAAACTTGTAATGGTGGTGGTGGTGTGGAGATTCCGATTGTTCAGAGGTTGCTGTTTGTGGATTGGTCTAAGTTTAGAGAAAGAATTAGTTTGGTTTTAGAGAGAGAAAGAGTATGAATTCAAATGAAGAAAAAGGAAAAAAAATTAAATCTTAGGAGATACTTTCATTTTGGCCTTAACTACAAGATATATTTATGAATTTAACCCTTAAATCTTTTCATTCAATGTGAGATGTACCACATTATAAACTACCAACAGATAAGAACTTTAATTTTTGACATGATAGAAGTTTAGGAGAGAAGTCTCTCAACCAAGAACGCAAGCAAGCTATGCCAATGTGGAATTGGAAGCAAAAGATGAATTAATAAAAAGAGCCACCAAGTTAAAAGGAAGCATCACAAGATATCAAGTGGATTACCATTTGATGGCTCTAACCGTTGATGCTGAAACCCACTACTCCCAGCACCATAATTAGGATTTCCATACCATTTGACATGGGGATCAAAAAAGCATATCCGCATATCCATATAGGAAACACATACAATAAAATCATCATTATTCTTGCTTCAAGACAAAAAGGTTAAAAGGGCATAAAGCTCAAAGTTTGTTTTAAGGCAAATGTATCAGTCTGAGTCAAGCCTAAAAACCTTAATGAAAATTTATCATACTCCTCCTGACTCAAGCAAATGTATCTGATTTAATCATTTGAAAGTAAAAGTCATTCTAACTATGCTTGCAAGTTAAAGAAAGCATTGTATGTCCTAAAGCAAGTATCCAGAGCATGGTATTGCAAAAGTTAGTGAGTTTCTAGTTCTATGTGTTTATGAAGAGATTTGTCAAATCAGAAAGAACTTGTCTGCATGCTTCCAAATCAACGAGTTCAATGAATTGAAGCATTTTCTTGGACTTGGAGAAGAAGGTACAGATGAAATAAATCTTGGCTATATCAGAGTGACTCAAAAACGAAAAGGAAGCACTTGTTCACAGCAAAAGAGTAGTAGGTAACAAGGGCAGTATGCAAGAAAAATAAAAGAAACGAGTGCAAGATCAAAGTGGCAGCAAGATAAAACTCTCAAGCAAGGGGAGCTCAAGGCAGCAAGATGAAATATGTCAACATCCTAAAAGCATCAAGCATCAAAGTGGTGAATGCTTAAATTATGGCAAAAGGGGGCATTATGCAAGAGACTGCAGATTCGAGGAGAAAGGGACATTGAGATATCATTAGCAAGGCTGGGCTTATTGAAAGTGCTGCAACTAATCAGAGTGAAGATGAATAAGATGCTGAGGCACCATTTGCTAAGGATGAACTTATTGAAGTTGATGATGTTGGAAATATAACTAAGGGAATAGAAATAATAAAAAAGAATTTTGACTTTGAAGTGTGAAGAACACTTTCTTAAAGGTAATTATGCCTCTAAGATACAACAAAACTTCAAACTCTCCAATTAGAAATAATGAAAATGGTTATATTGAATGATCTATTTATAATGAATGAATAGATATAAATTTCTATTCAAATGGTTATAACCATTTGTATAATCATGACTTACATGAATAATCTTCTATTTATATTTAAATAGATATGATCATTTGTTATATAATAATTGTTTCTATTCAAAAATAATTATTTAGAATATGAATAAAATTAATAAAAAAAATTAAATTTATTCACTGATAATTAAATCTTGGGTAAACTGTGATCCTTGAGGTTTAAAATGTGACAGGTACCCTATTTTATCATTTGTTTTATTGGTTTTTTTACCCAAAATCGTTATTTTTTCTTTTTTTTTACTTTTTTAATTTTTTTCCTTTTTCTTCATCTAAACTCATACTCTCTCTCTAAAAATTCATTTTTTCTTTCTAAAAATTCATTATCTCTCTAAATCCCAGATCCATGCCACCAATACCATTACAAGTTCACATCACCACCAGACTTCATCCTTAACTCATGCTCTCTCTCTAAAAATTCATTCTCTCTCTAAAACCACTAAACCCTTTCTCTTTTTCTAAATGTTCTTCTTTAAGAACAAATTCATCAACCAATACTCAAATCCCATAATCTGGTGAACACCATCATTGCTGCAACTTCACCACCGTATGTTGACACCGACAACCCCATAAAATACCCTTTCTAGCTTCCTCATAGTTCCCTTTTTTTTATTTGGTGTTTGTCTCCTCTTTTCAATACCTATGAGAACCAGAGATTCTTAATTTGGTTGTCTTTTTTAGGTTTCCTATTTGTAGGTTATCGGAGATGATTTTGTTTGATTCTTTGGTTGGATTATTGGTTTTAGTGGCAGGGTTGATTGTTTGATAATGGTAAGGGTAATGGTGACATATTGCTATTGGATTTGGTGGTAACTATCTAGTCTGGTGGTGATGTTAACTTGCACTGGCGGTGGTGGTGTGGAGATTCCAGTTGTTTGAAAGTTGCTGTTTGTGCATTGGTATGAGTTTAGAAAAATAATTGGTTTGATTTTAGAGAGAGTGTATGAATTCAAATGAGGAAAAAGGAAAAAAAGAAAAATATAATGGTTTTGGGTAAAAAAATAATAAAACAAATCATAGGGTAGTTAAGTGTTACGTTTTAAATCTTAGGGGCACTTTCATTTCGGCCTTAACTACAGGGTATATTTATGAATTTAACCCTTAAATCTTTTTATTCAATAAGATGTACCACATTATAAACTACCGACAGATGAGAACTTTGATTTTTGACATGACAGAAGTTTAGCAAAGAAGTCTCTCAACAAAAAATGTAAGCAAGCTATGCCAATGTGGAATTGGAAGCAGAAGATAATTAATTAAAAGAGCCACCCAGTTAGAAGGAAGCATCACAATATATCAAGTGGAGACAGGCAATGAATGAAGAAATTTAAGCTTTGGAACAAAATCAGACTTGGGATTTGGTGCCTATACCGGGTGATCCAAGGCTCATTTTTTGCCAAAGCTGAAGTGGAGTACCATTTGATGGCTCTGACCTTTGATGCTGAAACCCAGTATTACCAGCATAGTATTCGGCAAGGTCAAAGGTGCCAGAAAAGTGTCTCGGCATACAGGCAGCAGAATCGCTTATCCGCTTATCTATATAGGAAACATATGCAATAAAATCATAATTATTCTTGCTTCAAGCCAAAAAGATTAAAGGTGCATAAAGCTCAAAGTTTGTTTTCAAGCAAATGTATTGGTCTGAGTCAAGCCAAAAACCTTAATGAAAATTTATTGTACTCCTCCTGACTCAAGCAAATGTATCTGATTTAATCATTTGAAAGCAAAAGTCATTCTAACTATGCTTACAAGTTAAAGAAAGCATTGTATGTTCTAAAGCAAGTATCAAGAGCATGGTATTACAAAAGATAGTGAGTTTCTAGTTCCATGTGTTTATGAAGAGATTCGTCAAATCAGAAAGAACTTGTCTGCACGCTTCCAAATCAAAGAGTTGAATGAATTGAAGCATTTTCTTGATTTTGGAGCAGAAGGTAGGCATTATAACTTTTCTGATGTCAAAAGGGAAAATTAAAAACAAGAGAATCCCATGGAAATAAATAAATCCTAACTCCTTAGGGAGCTTGTAGAAGTGAAGTGAGCAAATCTAAAATAGGCGATATTGAACATATTTTAAAAAAGAAAAGAACAAAAGAAACTTTTCATTGATTTATATCAAATTTAATTAATTCAGATTTTTTAAAATCTTAATACTATCAATTTTATCATTTGTAACAGAAAACATCTAAATACATCTAAAGCTTTCATAAAAACAGTCATATTGTATTTACTGCTTCGAAAGAAATTAAAAAAAAAAAAATCCGAGTACCTTCCATATGAGCCGTCTTTTTGTACTCAAATAGGTCATTGAATAATTGAGGCACTGAAGCAACAGGGTATCCAAGTAATTCCAAAATAAGGAGATGTTTACGAAACTCAGACGCCCTGGTAGAAAGGATATCAATGCAGGCACGACGCTTACGAAATGATAAATTGCAAAAGATCTTATGAAACTCATCACGGTTATCTCGAATCAGACCATGGAGGTTATCTGGAAGAGAAGGGAGAAGCAAATTAAGGAACTTATCAACATCAATGGTATCGGTATTGTTCTCAGCCATAATTGTATGAGAAAAAAGAGCGATTTCAGAAATGCAGATTCGATCGAATTTAGATTTTAGAAAGATAGGGAAAACAAAATACTCTAAAATCTTTGAAACCCTATTTTTATCTTCTTCTTTTATTTTTTTTTATTATTTTTTTTACAAAAAACGCGTGGTGGTGTTGGTGGTGGACCCCTCTTCATATTTTATTTGAATAAGATTGCCACCGTTGATATTATATTATTTTTTGCCTTCGATCGATTAATAGCTTTGTAACCCTTTGTTTCTATTCATTTTCAGATTCAAGATGGAGCTGATTTTCAGAAAGAAGATAGAACGACTGTTTGCCTCCGCCGTCGATCTCTCCGTAGCTAGAAATAATTTGTATGTCTCCTCCGTCATCGGCATCATCCTTTGCCTGCTTCCCCGTAAAAATATAGGAGGAAATCTCTTCGAGGGACAGCCATCGGCCTTCTATGCCCTGGTAATATCTGTCGTATTTACTTTCACCGGTTCGTTCACGGCGTTGATGATAGGAGATAACTCCAAGACTTCAAGATTCTGCACACTTTATTCCTTGGTCGCCATGATTTTAGCTTCATCAATTCTCGCTCATGTGTTTTTAACATGAATAGGTGCCTTCTACTTCTCTTACAATAACCATATCTCTTCTTCTGCATCTGGCGTTGAGTCTTTGGATCTGGTGATTGTAGGATCTAGCCTTGGTTTTTTTTTTTTTTTTCTTTTGAATGAAGTATCTGGTTATTATCGGCGAGTTATTGGGTAGTAAACGGACTCTATGTTCTTTAATTCTCCTGCATTAAGCAAGAAATTATGTTGTTCGAAACTTCTGCATAATCTCTTTGTTAAAAAGCTTGACAGAGCAATTACTTTTTTTTTTCTCTTAACAAAATTTGCTATGGCAATTTGGTCCCGTTTTGCAGAACCCTAATTCTCAAAATTCCCTCGTTATCCTCAATCTCTACGAAATCATCTCAATTCTTACTAGATATTCACTCCCAAATCTTAACAATGGTGAAACTGAAAGAATTTTTTTAATGGATAATAAAATTCTTATTTCAATATCTATATAAGAGGAAAAGCATGCTACAACTTGTTGCTGCATATGACTCGAACTTGTATGAATGCATCCTTGTACGCAAGCTTGATAGGAAGAGTTCGGAAAGATTTCCCCTTCATAGTAGAGATGAACCTCTTGAACTTATCTATCAGTTTTTGAACTCTTATTCAAGTAGCTTGATTATGTTGTCGAGTCGAACTTGAGTACATAAAATAAGAATCAAATCAAGCTTGAGTTATGAGCTTTGTGATCAATCCAAGTTCCAACTTCTCACTGCCTCTCTCCATGGTATTCCAAATTTTGCAATGTATGTTTTTTATTTTGAGAATGGAAACACTTTCATTAAATGGAAATGAAATGATGTAACATCAACTTGGGTACCATCTGCATCTGATACAAAATATACTCTAAACTAGCAATATTGTCAGCCACTGTATTAGCTTCATGGAAAGCATGCTGAAAAGAACAAATTCAGCAGGTAATTCTTTCATGTCCTCCAGTACTATTTCACAATCCATCATGTTTGAATCATCTTTCTGCACTTTAAGAATTGCTTTAACCGAGTCCCCTTCCAGTATAATCTCAGAGCACTGCCTGCATTTGTTGCTGTTGAGGCACGTCTTCACCTTGCCAGAATGATGGCAAAAAAAAAATTCACCTGATCATTTCCTGATCTAAGCATGGATTTCGAACACCTTTTTACTCCAGTTTTTTGGGGATGATATGTCAGAAAAGATAGTATCAATGATGTCTTCTTCATCACTGGAGACTTTGGAAGTTCGATGGTAATAGACATATGTTGAAGCTTGAATCTAGGCTTGTAGACCTTGTTATGGCAACTTTCTCAATCTCTCTGATTATTTCGTTTTCATCTATAGTTTGGTGTAAATTTTGATCAACTCACTTCGAGGAACGTTCTTTTCAAGAACATTCACACTTCATTTTGGATCACTTCTGTCTTGTAATTTCTTATTCCTTGAAATGCCCAAATTTTGTACTAATTCAACTGTTAATTTACAATTAGTAATTAAAATCACAACCAAATTAAGTCTCCACGTATATAGAACATCACTTCCTTTCTTCATTTATAGAGTCTTCAACTTGACAAAGCAGCACAGCATCGTAACCAGCTAAGACAAAGGAAAAACATGACATCGACATTCTTCTGCAAAATGAAGGGTACTCCTATTCTAAGGACATCCAACATCAAATGGTTAAAACTGGAAATCTCAACTTGAAAGTCTGGTGTTTGAATCCTGCAATTGTAGGAGCATGATCATGAAATAGGAAAGAGCTATGTCCTTAGACGAAGGCCTGGTGAATCTCCTTATGTATGAAAAAAGCTTGAAGGGGGTTAGTCATGCAAGAGAAAGTTCTGAGAGGAAACACGATTACATGCCATTTTGCACATTGTCTCACCTATAACATGAGCCAACTAACTAAGCTAGAAAATTCCCGTGCCGTGCATTGAATGCCAGCTTAAAATTACCTTCAATGTAACAAAAAGGATATGGTCTGATTGGACTAATTTCCTCTCTTGACACCAATCTTCTGTGCACTGAATTATTCTCAGTTTGGATGCATTTTTAATCGTATGTGGTAAATTTCTCATCTTCATGCATGCCTTAATCAATATTGTCTCCAAAGAGGGCATTGTAAAGAGACATGAGAAATGGAGCATAGTTCTGGCAAGTCACGGAGCTGCAAAATTTTCAACTTGGGAAGGGCGTGGGATTCAGACTATATTTACATCTTCAATAATCTCCTCCATGATATAGCAGTCCTCCACCTGCAGCTTTTGTAACTGAGAGAGTCGAATGATCATCCCATACGGAAAAAGCATTCTAATGCTATGGCATCCTTTTAATGTGAGAGTTGTGAGGCTACAGAGGCTTTTAGATTCTATTGATCCTCGCCAGATATCCTTCAATTTTGGTAGATTGTATATGTGTAGGCTTTTCAAGCGTTCAAATTCAACACCTGTGCTGTCATTGACTTGAAATGCGATACCTGTTCTGTCTCTGTCTATGATGCTCTCCAATTCATTGCATTCCTCAATGATACATGCTTCCAAACCTTGTAAGTAATCAGAACGGAAGACTGATAAACTGGTAGCAGTTTGGTGACCAATCAGTTCAAAAGCTTTTGCTTGCCTTAGTACCTGTGAAATAGAATCAGGAAATCTGTCTCCTTCAGAAAACCTCAGGTGCTTTTCTGCTGAGCATTCAAAGACTCTAAATTCAGATGCAGAACTGTTTCTCTGACAACCAACAACGATGCTGAATGATCTGAAGTTATTGCCTGCTGAAGGTGTATCATTTCCTTTCCATGATTTGCTATTCTGGATGAAAGCTTTGAAAGACTCCATCTCAGGGAAGAAGAAACAAAGAGTTGTTAACTCTTCCAACTGCATTTTGATATCTGCTGCTTCTATGGCTCACACCAATGCTCAGTTCTTCTAACTTAGAAAGCCTTGCAATCACATTAGAAGGAATCATCGGCTTCATGTCTTCAACATGGTTGTGGTTACCAACATGTTCTGTGAAAGAAACTCTCAAGCATTTTAGATTAGCCAATTGTCCAATCTCAATGGGCAAACCATAGAGACTGGTGTGACGTATATCAAGGATTTCAAGGTTCTGGAGATCTCCTATCTGAGAAGGAAGCTGTACTAACTGACTAAAGTTGTTTAAAAAGAGCCCTTTCAGATTTATTAAGCTGCAGATAGATGATGGGAGTGCAGTGATTCTTGTTTGATACAAGTTAAGAACTTGAAGACCACACATATAGCCAAAGAATTCCCTCGGAAATTCAGTCAAGCTACTCTCCTGTAGTAACAATGTTAAGATCCCACAACATTGGGGTCTTCTTGGTATAGTGGATAGGCAAACCCGAAAGAGTGAGACTCTCCTTGCACGTTCCCACTCTTCCAGTATAATGTTTTCATCCTCAGTAATGAAAACATTTGAATTCTCTTTGAGATTTGCAATCCTTAATGCCACCCGTTGAAAATGCTCATACATCTTGAAATGCCCCCACTTTCTTCCCTTTTCAAGTAAGGACTTTCTCACAAATTCATCTAATATGGCATGCCCCCTGTCACGTGTCCTTGGAAGCTTTCTTAGGCTTGAAAGGAACTGTTCTGCTCTCCAGCAATCAATTATATGGTCTCGAAAAATTTCATAACCAGCAGGAAAAACAGCCCAATACAGCAAACAAGGCTTCATCTCTTCAGATAGTCTTTCATAGACAAGTTTGAAAGCCTTGTAAACTTCTTCCAGTTGTTCTTGCGGTTCCATTCTAGGGGATCTTAATTGGGACAACATATCCCGCCATATTGCAGGGTCATCCACCCTTGCCAATCTATTGCCTATTAACTTGATCATGTGCGGCATGCCACCACATTCATTGATAATGAGTTTTGCAACTGGCTTGATATCTCAAATTTACCAGATGCACCCACCGTGTTATGCAAATTTTCCATTATCGTGGTCTTCCCCACTCCCGGAGGTCCCCAAATGCAGATTCTTTTCAATTGCTCATCCTCTAGCCACTCAACCAGTGTTTCTGCACGCGAATCAAATGATGGCACATCACTTTTTTTCCGAGCATGCTTCTCTATAACAGGAATAGGTGGTGCTGGTGGCTTCTCATGCATTATAGTTATTTGGGTTAGCTGATTCCTCAGCTCAACTACCGCTGCTGTCTTCTTTACAATATGCTTGCCAAGCTTCAGCAGACCAGGAAAGGGACATAGTCCACACAAGAATGTGCTGGTATTTTTGTACTCAACCTTTAGTCTTTCAATCTCCTGTCTCATTTTATCCACCTCATTGAGCCAGGTTTCACATCTGTTTGTCTTTTCTTTCGTCAATTTGTTCCTATCCAGAGTTATTTTAACATCTTCATCTTCATTACACAGATATAATTCCTCCTTCTCAAGCTTGGCCATATTCTCTTTTATATTCTTCACATAGCCATATTTGCACTTCAAACAGTTAAATATACCCTTCCCACCTTCCACTGCCGGTGTAACTAGCGAACCAGCCGCTTGGCCAGCTGCTTGCACTGCCAGAGCTTCCATCCTGCCAATCACTTTCTGAAAAAGTAGATCAGTATAAGTGAAATCATGCTTTAGTCTCGAGCAATATCCATATATAGTATCATATTTTTTGTGATCTTAAGCCCACAAATTGGTAGTTGCCATTGGATATCACAGCAAAAACATGATCTAAAACAGTACTATTCTACCCATTGAGGCATCGACCATTGTTAAATAGGAGTAACAGACAAATCATTGGTAATTTAATTGATTGTTTTCAAGATTGGACATGAATTACTGCCACCAATGGCTACTTTTTTTTTTCTTCTGCTAAGAGTCAACCCTGCCTCTTAGTTACCGGAGGCAACGTTTCCTATCACCCAATAATCAGAATCAACTTGAAATGGAAAAACTTGTCAAAATTTCAACATCTCAACATCTTCTCAAGGATGTACTGATTACATGCAATTTACACAGAAGTTTTCGAGTTTTTCAACTTTCAACAGAACCCATCCAAAAATAACCCAAAAGATCTTGAATTCCAAGAAACATCTGAGCTACACACATGAAAGAGATACTTAAACAAATTAAAAAAAACAAAACAAAGAGAACGATATGACATTGTAGTTGTTTGAAGCAACACAACACAGTTCAGACAAGAAAAGAAAAAGTGGGCATACCTGTAAATCGAGTTTGTTTAGTTCAGTTGCGTTCTGTCTGGGAATTGGGTTGGGTGGTCTTTTTCTGGTTCCTGCCTGGGGTGTTCCTGTTTGAGGTTTCTATCTGTCTTCCTGGAAGTTGACCTGAGGCAGGTCAGGCTAGGTCAGCCAGCCAGTTTCAAGCTCAGAATCTCAAAGAAGTCAGTCAATAATGTTCCAGCCAGCCCAAATGATTATACAGTAGAGGGACCCACTCATCCCTGTCGCCTCCTTCTATCTTATTTTCATTGCCTTTTTTTTAGCATTTATTTATTTATTTTTCCCAGCTTGCCTCGGTCCAATAGTTGCTCCATTTTCCGTACTTTTATTTTTTATTTAAAAAAAAAACAGAAAGACTATTTTCCGAAGTTGAAAAGTAAAAACAAATGTTTTTTTTTTTAAAGATACGGTGCATTTAAGGATAACTTTTTTTGTTTTACCAAATTATTAATGCTAGAAATGTTTTAAGACATTTTTTGAAATTGTTTTAAAGACTGTTAAGTGGCAACAAAAAGTTTTCTTTTCTGTTTAGTAAAATCCAATGAAGCTGAGGAAATTGGCCTAATTGGAAACCTGCCCATGAAAGCAAAAGCAACTCATCAAAAGGAAGGATGAATCATAAGAATTTATCTAATGAACCAGCCTCCTTTTTCTTCTTTTGATGGCCTGCAATATTTTCTACACCATGTCATTTATAGCAAGAAATTGAATAGTATGTGTCACCTATGAATTTTTAGCATAGTTCAGAACCACAGGTTTGGTCCATTGGCTAGTGTTTTATGTGTTTTATGGCTCCTGCTGGATTTCAGGGTTTTCCCCCATTAACCAGAGCCAAAAAGGAAAAGAAATGCAGTATTCAACTCCTTCCCATCTTCCAAATGTGAAAGAAAATAAAAAAGCAAAGATAAAAAGATGGAGCAGATCATGCAACCATTTCAGGTAGGTAAAGGCATCAATTGTTAGAGGTTGGGGAGATACAGATCCAGGATTCAATGTCCTCACCACCTTGCATCCTGACCATTGTACCAAATTAAATAAATAAATAAATAATAAGGGCATACCAATAAGAAGATAAAATTATAATTTTCCTTGTTGCTGGTAATCTGGAATCTGGAGATTGTTACCTGACATCAAGGGATCCTGCAACTTTTTTAAATATTTGCAAGAACACTGATAACCGGATTCTTAATTGCTTATTAAGTATAATTCAAATTTTGATTATTGTATAAACTAGATAGACAAAATTCCTAGTACTATGATTAAGAATTATACTGTACCTTCTCAGAAGACAAATTACCTTAAATTCCCTCGTCCAACTCAAAATAGTCATTTTGAATAGCGTCCCACTTGACTTTTTTGTTTCGTGTTTTAACGCCATAACCTTTAGGACTCCATCAAGACTACCTGTGCAGATTGTGCAACCATCTTCAACCTCCTCCCCTGAATGTCCCAAAAATGCAGTAACACATCTGATAGGTCCTCTGTGGCCTACCAAAACTGCTAGACAAACATGTTGACCATCTTGTTCCCTACTCCAAACCCTGCTAGATGAATCAGCTGAACCACTAATCACATAATTGGACACACTGGCTAAGCAGATTACTGCATGAGTGTGACCTTGGAGGGCGCCGCCGTATTGCAGTTGGCCTGACAACCAACCCTTAAGCCAGTAATGTACGTAGCCATCGGTACACCCTCCATATAACACTCCCCCGTCTGCAGTTAAAGTTAGAGTTTTAACAGGTAAGCATTTGGCTGGTAAGGTTACCATGAGCGAATGTGGCCATTCCCCTCTACAAAAATTTCGACGCCAAACTCTGATTGTGGCATCATCAGAGGCAGTGTATAGTATTCCATCGTCAGCCACAACGATAGCATTGATTGGTTCTGAATGTGCAGGGATGTTCTCAATGCATTTGAGGTCTGATATTCTCCACACTTTCACAGTTTTATCAACAGATGCTGAGTATAGAATGTTATCTGATATGTTGACTGCTAGTGATGTTATTGAACTTATTGAAGTTGATGATGTTAGAAAAATAAGTAAAGAAATAAAAATAATAAAAAAGAATTTTGACTTTGAAGTGTAAAGAATATTTTTTTAAAAGTAATTATATCTTTAAGATACAATAAAATTTTAAACTTTTTGATCATAAATAATAAAAATAATTATATTAAATGATTTATTTCTAATGAATAAATAGATATAAATTTTATTCAAATGGTTATGATTAATTGTATAATCAAGACTTATATGAATAATTTTTTATTTATATTTAAATAATTATGATAATTTATCATATAATAATTATTTTTATTCAAAAAAATTATTTAAAATATAAATAAAATTAATATAAAACTTAATTTTATTTACTAATAATTAAATCTTTTTATCCAATATAATATCCATCACATTCTAAACTATTCACAAACGAGAACTTTGATTTTGACATGACAGAAGTTTAGCAAAGAAGCCTCTCAACCAAAAACGAAAGCAAGCTATGCCAATGTGGAATTGGAAGCAGAAGATGAATTAATTAAAAGAGCCACCAAGTTATAAGGAAGCATCACAAGGTAGCAAGTGGAGACAAGCAATAAATGAAGAAATTTAAGCTTTGGAACAAAATCAGACTTGGGATTTGGTGCCTATACCGGGTGATCCAAAGCGCCTTTCTTGCAAAAGCTGAAGTGGAGTACCATTGGATGGCTCTGAACTTTGATGCTGCAACCCAGTACTACCACCGCCATTATTAGGATTTCCGTAGTATTCGTCAAGGGATGCAGAAAAGAGTCTCATCATATCTATATAAGAAACATATACGATAAAATCATCATTATTCTTGCTTCAAGCCAAAAAGGTTAAAAGGGCATAAAGATCAAAGTTTTTTTCAAGCAAATGTATTAGTCTGAGTCAAGCTAAAAACCTTAATGAAAATTTATTATACTCCTCCTGACTCAAGCAAATGTATCTGATTTAATCATTTGAAAGCAAAAGTCATTCTAATTATGCTTGCAAGTTAAAGAAAGCATTGTTTGTTCTAAAGCAAGTATCAAGAGCAGGGTATTGCAAAAGTTAGTGAGTTTCTAGTTCCATGTGTTTATGAAAAGATTTGTCAAATCAGAAAGAACTTGTCTGCACGCTTCCAAATGAAACAGTTCAATGAATTTAAGCATTTTCTTGGACTTGGAGCAGAGAAGATAGGCATTATAACTTTTCTGGTGTCAAAAGGGAAAAATTTAAAACAAGAGAATCCCATGGAAATAAATAAATCCTAACTCCTTAAGGAGTTTGAGGAAGTGAAGTAAGCAAATTTAATATCGGTGATATTGAACATATTTAAAAATATTTTTTCATTGATTTATATCAAATTTAATTAATTCAGATTTTTTTTATCTAATACTATCAATTTTATCATTTTTAACTGAAAACATCTAAATACATCTAAAGCTTCATAAAAAGTCATATTGTATTTACCGCTTCCAAAGAAATTAAAAAAAAAAATCGAGCACCTTCATAAATTTCTTTCCGGAAGAACCAAAAAACATACCGAATAATTCAGACACTGAATCAACAGGGTATCTGGATTCCATTTGAAGGAGCAGATTACAAAAATCGGACGCCCTCCCAGAAAGGATATGAATGTAGGCACCACCCTGATAGAGTGATAAATCGCAAAAGTTCTTATGGAACTCATCACGTTTTCTCGAATCAGATCATGGAGGTAATCTGGAAGAGCAGTGGGAAGCAATTAAGGAACTTATAGAAATCAACTTCAGTTTTGAATGGTATCGGTATTGTTCTCAGCCATAATTGTTTGCGAAAAAAAAAAAAAACGATTTGAGAGATGCAGATTCGAATTTAGATTTTAGATATACAGGGAAAACAAAATGCTCTAAACTTTAAAACCTTAATTTTATCTTTTTAGACTTTATTTTACAAAAAACGCGTGGTGATGATGTGGTGGACCCCTCTCCATTTTTTATTTGAATAAGATTGGCACCGTTGATATTATATTATTTTTTTCCCTTGATTAATAGCTTTGTAACCCTTGTTTCGATTCATTTTCAGATTTAAGATGGAGCTGATTTTCAGAAACAAGATAGAACCACTGTTCGCCTCCGCCGTCGATCTCTCCGTGGCGAGAAATAATTTATATGTCTCCTCCGTCATCGGCATCATCCTTCGCCTGCTTCCCCGTAAAAATATAGGGGGAAATACAGTTCCACTACTCTTCGAGGGACAGCCATCGGCCTTCTATGCCCTGGTAATATCTGTTGTATTTACTTTCACCGGTTCTTTCACGGCGTTGATGATAGGCGATAGCTCCAAGACTTCAAGATTCTGCACGCTTTATTCCTTGGTCGCCATGATTTTAGCTTTATCAATTCTCGCGCATGTCTTTTTATCCTGAGTGCTTCTTAGGTTCCTTCTGCTTCTCTTCCAAGATCCAAGCCTCTTCACCTGTCTCTGGCTTTGAGTCTTTGGATCTGGTGATTATAGGATCTAGCCTTGTTTTTCTTTTTATCTTTTTTCCTTTTGAATGATGTATCTGGTTATTATCGGCGAGTAAACCAACTCTATGTTCTCTAGTTCTCCTGCATAAAGCAAGAAATTATGTGTTGAAACTTTTGCATAATCTGTTTGTTAAAAAGCTTGGCAGAGCAATTACTGTTTTTTTTTCTTAACAAAATTTGTTATGGCAATTTGGTCCCTTTTTGTAGAAACCCTAATTCTCAAAATTCCCTCCTTATAATCAATCTCTACGAAGTCATCTCAATTCTTACTAGATATTCACTCTCAAATCTCAACAATGGTGAAACTGAAAGATTTTTTTTTAATGGATAATAAAATTATTATTTCAATATCTAAATAAGAGGAAAAGCATGCTACAACTAGTTGCTGCAGATGATTCGAACTTGTTTGAATGCATCCTTGCACGCAAGCTTGATAGGAAGTGTTCAGAAAGATTTCAGAAAGATTTCCTCTTCATAGTAGAGATGAACCTCTTGAACTCATGCTTTATCTATCAGTTTTTGAACTCTTATTCAAGTAGCTTGATTATTTTGTCAAGTCGAACTTGAGTACATAAAATAAGATTCAAATCAAGCCTGAGTTATGAGCTTTGTGATCAATCCATGTTCCAACTTCTCACTCGCTCTCTCCATGGTATTCCAAATTTTGCAATGTCTATTTTTGATTTTGAGAATGGAAACACTTTTTATTAAATGGAAATGAAATGATGTAACATCAACTTGCATACATCTGCTTCTGAATCTAACGAAGCAAGCTCCTGATACAAAATGTACTCTAAACTAGCAATATTGTCAGCTACTGTATTAGCTTCATGGAAAGCATGCTGAAAAGAACAAATTCAGCAGGTAATTCTTTCAAGTCTTCCAGTGCTATTTCGCAATCCATCATGTTTGAATCATCTTTCTGCACTTCAAGAATTGCTTTAACCGAATTCCCTTTCGCTGTATTCTCCTTTATCCACGGTGAAGGGAATTTGAAGATCAAATCATAATGCTAAAATTTCCTTTGCCCTGCATTTGCTGCTGTTAAAAGCACATGTCTTCACCTTGAGAGAATGATGGCAAGTAACTACTCCCAGCTTGGCCAAAACATTCACCTGATCATTACCTGATCCAAGCATGAATTTCGAACACCTTTTTAACATTCACACTCCTTTTTGGATCACTTTTCTTTAGTCATTTCTTATTCCTTGAAATGCCCAAATTTTTTAATTTAACTGTTAATTTACAATTAGTAATTACAATCACAACCAAATTAAGTCTCCACGTATATAGAAATACCATTATGGCTAGTACATCTTGTATAAGAAACAATAAACAAACAGAAAAACCATCTTAGAACTTGAGAAACTACAACATAAACGTAGATCAAAACCGGACTTGAACTAAAAAGGATTCAAGGTCCTTGCCATTGGGGACATTGCTGCATTGGCACACACTTCCTTTCAACCTTTATAGAGTCTTCAACTCGACAAAGCAGCACAGCATCGTAACCAGCTAAGACAAAGGAAAAACATGAGATCAACATTCTTCTGCAAAATGAAGGGTACTCCTATTCTAAGGACATCCAACATCAAATGGTTAAAACTGGAAATCTCAACTTGAAAGACTGGTTCTTGCAACTGTAGGAGCATGATTACGAAATAGGAGAGAGCTATGTCCTTAGACGAAGGCCTGCTGAATCTCCTTCTGTACGAAAAAAGCTTGAAGGGGGTTAGTCATGCAAGAGAAAGTTCTGAGAGGGAACACATAATTACAGGCCATTTCGCACATTGTCTCACATACAACATGAGCCAACTAACTAAGCTAGAAAATTCCAGTGCTGTGCATTGAATGCCAGCTTAAATTACCTTCAATGTAACAAAAAGGATATGGTCTGATTGGACTAATATCCCCTCTTGATTCACACTCTTATGAAACTGAGAAACTTTCTCAAATCATCTTTAATAGTGTTATTTGGCCAATCCTGTTGGTTATATTAGCAAGTTCCATCCATGATAGACAGATGGAAAAGAAATTAGCAAGTTTCATTATTGTCATTTTAACTATAGTTTATCAGATTATTTAGCTATTTAGTTGCTGAAATATGTTTTGCTTGGATTTGGCATCGCCCTTTATTTCCTCTTTAGACCAAACTAGCAAGTGTTTTTTTTATATATTTATTTTTTGTGTAAAATATTTTATAGGCATTCTTTTTTTTGCCAAAAGAAAAGAACTTTAGGCATTCAGCCACACTGATTTATTGAATTTAAATTTAATTGGCTTTTATTAACTGTGGAATTTTGTTTTTTTTATTTAATAACCTAGTTTATTAGATTTTTCAGAGTCCATATAATTACCTAATTTTAAATAGGGGAAATTAATGATAATTATATTAACAATTTTTCCTTCTTTCGATAAGAAAATATAAAGAAAAATTTTGGTTAAACAATAGATAATACATACGTTTACTTCTAAGTTAATATTTGATGATTTATTATCCATACACTATTAATAAATTATGCAATAATATTTTATAAAAAATTATTTTAAATTTTTAAAAAATAAATATATTTGATTTTAAAAATGATTAAAAGTATATTTATTTAAAATTAATTTTTATCTGATATCATTGATTGTATGTTTCAATGATAGTATATAATATTTATAAATTAAATAATATATCAAATATAAATTTTTAAAAATATGCATAAATCATTTTTTGGAAAAAATCCATCAAATAACTTTGAATAATTTATAATTTCTTTTAATTGTTCTTTTTTTTTTATTAAAAATGAAATACATCTCTTAAAAAATGTTTTCCCATTGATTTAAATAAAATAAAAATGGACTAAGTGAATTTAACCAAATTAAAATAGATAACAATAAATTTAATATCAACCCGAAGTGTAATAAAAGATTTGGAAATTATCCTTATAGTAATTTAGCAAACTTTTTTGTTTTGTTTTGTTTTTTTTTTGGATATTTAGGAAAAAAAGAGAAAAAAAAAAAGAAAAAAAAAGATAAGGCCAGTGGAAACATGAAACGACGTCGCCTCCCTTGAATGCGTTTTGCCTGCTTGTAGCCGACTCCCATAGATGGAGTTGGTAGCACGGTAACGCAAGTTCTCAATAGCAGATTTGCAAGTATAGGTTCAGCTGCCGCACTGATCGACCAATACAACATCACTGCCATCCTGTGGTCAGTCTTTCTCTCCGCTTCTCAAAGTTCTTCTTTTACTTCTAAACAAAAACCCAAAACTGAAAACTTCCCTTTTTTTTCATTTAATACTTCTATCTTTTACCATTTATGGTTTTATAGTAATTCTAGAAGAAGCTAGAAGTAGGTAGTGAAGAAAAATCACATAAAGCCTTAGCTTTCAATGTTAATTTTTGTTATCTTGTTTTTTTTTTCCTATCATTTTCATTAAATTTGATTGAAAGATTGATTTTTTATTTTGTTTCAAGTAAAAATAATGTAGTTAATATGCATATATCTTTATCTTCTTATTATAAATTCTCAGTTGTCATGAAAAAAGTTTGTGCTTGAATTGTTCCTAACATGGGTTTTGCAGTTATAATTCTCTCACCCTCCAATGGCTGCTGCAATGGAAACTTCACCAGCTTTGGAGATTTTAGGTACTTAATAATCATAATCATGCTTCTCTTTAGAATTCAGCTCTATGTAATATGTTTTTTTTTTTTTTCTCATTTTTTTCAACTTTTATGTAGTTCGAGAACCGGAGGGATATTCTATCTGGAACGGGCCTCCATTCAACAATAATAATCAACTTGGGATTAAGCTTGAGAAAGTTCCTTGCACTAGTGCCAAGTTTAGCGAGGATGGTTCCAGGCTTATGGTTACGAAAGCTGATGCTGCTATTAGTGTTTATGACTCCAGCACTTTGAAAGAGATTAGATGTTTTCAAATCCCCAATGTTGCTGCTTCTGCCTTGTCCCCATGTGGGACTTATCTTCAGACCTTTCAGAAGTCTACTACACCCCAGGAAAAGAATGTGGTTTTGTGGAAAAAAGAGACTGGTGATTCTGTTTACCAGCAATTCCAGAAAAACATGACAAAAGCCACATGGTACAATATATAGGCATGCATATTTATGGTTGCACGCATTATTTGTTGTGTTATAATAGTATTCGTGAATTTTTTAAAGTGTTCAGTCTGGATGTTTGCTTAACAGTTGACAAATGATGCCAACTTGGGGCATTAAAATCCTTCATTTTTGCATCTTCTGTCTCCCTATGTCTTGTTTGCTGGGATGTGTGTCTTTGAATTGATATTTAGCTTGGTTGTAAATCTGCCTCAGGCCCTCAGTCCAGTTCAGTTCTGATGAAGCTGTTGCATGCCGGCTTGCTACAAATGAAATACAGTTTTTTGATGCTTCAGATTTCTCTAAAGGAATTTCTCATAGGCTGAGAATTCCCGGTGTGGCTGCAGTTGAGCTTTCCAAGGCTCCTGGGTCCCATGTGGCAGCATTTGTTCCAGAATCTAAGGTTGGTGTGCCCTTGGTTTCTGCAGGTTTCTTATTATGAAAATAAAGATCCTAAGAAGCATGCGGAATTGGTATCACCCTATTCTGGATTAATAATTTCCACGATTATTCTGTTAACATGGTGCATCTTGAAGTTGAACTTCAATCTGTTTTAATTATAGCTGAAAAGGAACAGGTCAAAGTTAATTAAAAGTTTATAATAAATACTATATGATTTGATTGGATAGGAACAAGGTATTTCATTATGCAAAACTTGAGTAAAATCTGGACCTTTTGTGTTTTAATTGACTTCTAAGGAGTATTTATCTTATTTGCCAATAAAAGGAATATTATCTCTAGCATTGGAAACTAGCACATGCTCTGGTTCTCCTTAATGGAACTTTGTCAAATTTAATTGCAAAATTAGAAAAAACAACTTTCTGTCAAGAAGTATCAAAGGTCAAATAATAAAAAGAGCATAGGAGTCATACTGGGGATGTTAGATACTGATAACTGACAAGAAGGGAGCAATTCAGCTTGTGGGAAGCATGTCATCAAGGGCTAGCATGTAGGAAGTCTACATATAAAGTGCCTTAAAGCTGTGGAAGTGCTTGACATGGGAGCCTAGCTTTTTACACTTACAATACATTTGGGTTTGGTTTTGTATTTTGTAGGGGAGTCCAGCTAGTGTCCAGATATATGCCTGTGGGAAAAAGTTGCAGAGCCAACCTCTTACTTGACGAAGCTTTTTCCGATGTTCTACAGTGCCACTAAATTGGAATCATGGTTCAACAGGACTTCTAGTTGTGGTGCAATCTGATGTTGATAAGACTAACCAGAGCTATTATGGAGAATCAAAACTGAACTACCTTACAACTGATGGGACCCTTGAAGGACTTGTGCCCCTTCGTAAGTTCTTGCTTAAAACTTTTGCTGCTTATTCTTTTTAGTCAGAAAGCAACATAATATTTTTTGCTTCTTCATCATGTACAATTTACTGACTATGTAACGTATATTGGCAAGTAAGGAGGGGCCTATTCATGATGTTCAGTGGTCATTTTCTGGGAAAGAGTTTGCTGTTGTTTATGGATGTATCCTTTTCTGCCTCTTAAAAAACTTGGCACTTGGTAGGGTGTTTAATGCTCGCTTGGGGTGATTGGATTTTGATTTTAACTGGACTATATTTGGCAAGTTTATTTATGAAACTCTAAGGAATGGGATTTGGAGCGATAATTGCATGCACTTTTGATCCATTGAAGAAGGCTCCTCCTTGAGTAGATCCTCTAATGCAGTACATACAAATAGTCAAGAAGCTTTTCTCTAACAATTCTAAGGTCTAGATCAAAATTTTCTTATGGTTTTATTTTCTGTGTCAGTTCTTTGGGAAAATTTATGAGAGAGTGTGCTGTTTGATCTAGCTGATGTTGCTCATATTTGTGTCCTATTGGGACTTTATTATGCACCCAAAATGGGTACGTTCAATCTTTTGCAATTTTTCCCTTATCTTTAGTGTCATATGCCCTCAATTCACAGCAATTGTGATGTGTCTGACATGTCAAACAAGGGTGCTGATATAAAGAGTACGGTAGCAAAGGGTTAGCCTTTCACTTCATTTGCTATTAATGCTTTCTGCAACTGTTTCTGTGATGATTGTGTTTCGTCTTAACATAATTTCAGTTATGCCTGCTAGTGCAACAGTATTTGACAATAAGTGCAAACCATTACTTGAGCTGGTATCCAGTCCTTAAAATACCATTCGATGGAATCCAAAGGGGAAACGTATCCTTTTGTAAATAATTTCCATGCTTTTCTTGCTTTGTAGTTAGTCTAATGAATTGTAATCAACTTATCAGTTTGCTTTTGACTATACATATTTGTAGCCTTAAGTATATGATATACAGTTCTGTGTTTGGCTGGTTTTGGTAACTTGCCTGGTGATATGGTAAGTTTGCATGTTATTTGCTTATTTGCTGATGTCTGGTTTTGACTATACATATTTGTAGCCTTAAGTCTATGATTTCTCTAGTCTTTATATTTTTTTTCCTTTTGCTGATGTCTTTCTCCAGCAGGGTTTTTTTTTAATCCTTATGTTGATAGTAATTAACTGTAAAGAGTCAAGTTTGGTGTTTGGGTGGATCATGAATTTGTTTCCCAGGAGTCAGTTGACCTTTTTTCTTGGAGGTTCAAGTTGTGTCACTAGCTCATATCTACGTTGTTAGATTGAGATTTTGGGTCCTTTGGGGAATAAATGTTACTTTTATTCTCCACCTTTTTTTTTTCCTTGGAGATAGATTCTGTCTTTTTGTTTCCCTCCTAACGTGGGGGAGACTCGTTTGGGTTTTGGTTTTTTCATGTTTCTTCATTAGGCCTGTTCTCAATGGATCCCTCTGCCTCTCACATTCTTAATCCAGCTAATTTATGTTTAATTTTACACTTCAGGCATTCTGGGACTTTGTAGATAAAAAGCAGCTTGGAACAACTAGGGCTGAATGTTCTGTAACAAGTGAGTGGTCTGCTGATGGATGCTATTTCATGACTGCCACAACAGCTCCCAGACTCAAAGTTGACAATTGGTATGTTAATTATTGATGTTTTCTTATAATGAAGATTTACAGGGTACAGAGGAGTTTTGCAATTTACAAGTCACCATAATATTTACTTCTAACAACCTGTTCTAATATATGGTGTACTTGATTTTAATTCTTTTGATGCATTAAATTGTTTATTACCTTGTTCTTGTCACAAAGCATTGGAAAAGAGAAGCTTCTTTCCATTGCTATGAATTTGTTTGCTTTTGATCTAAAGACTTTTTTAATGCATTACTTTAGATGTAGATGACAAGTCTTTGTGGGAAAACACTTATTTACAGCTGGTTGTAATCTTGTAATCTGTATATCTATATTTGTATATCTAAAAGTAAGTATTTGTATCCCTAAAATTAGGATAGACAATCCCTCAATTATAGGATTAGTTTTTTAGGAAGATTTAGTTTCCTAGTTTAACCCCTAGTTAGTTGTATATAAACCTAAGATTCTTGTATAATTCTCAATAAGCAGTTTTCCAACATACATTTAGTTTTCACACTGATTTATTTCTTAGTTTTTTCATATGGTATCAGAGCTTTAGGCTCTTCTTGGGAAACAAAATTTTTAGCCTTTATTGCTGATTTTTTTAGGCCTTTATTGCCGAATCCTGTTTAGGCCTTCATTGCCGAACCCTTTCAAAGAAAGATATCACTACCACCCAATTTGAGGAAATGTTAACCGGAAAAATCACTGGAGTATTACAGATGTCTCAGAAACAAGGAGAATTCGACAGGAAAGAGATTGAAAAGCTGAGAAACTTATTGAAAATCCTTGAAAAGCCTACTGTGGTATGTTCTTTGGGTAAGGTTTCTAGTTCAGGTAAAGCTTCTGGTTCTCATGGATTAAATGTCTTGGTTAAGCCTATTACGAGTTCTTTGGTCATTGACTCAGGAGCCACAGATCACATGACACATTCCTCACAAAAGTTTAATACATATAACCTGTGTCCTAGTAATAAGAAAATTGTTGTTGCAGATGGTTCACTTACCACAGTGGCAGGATTAGGAGATGTTCAAGTTAATCCCTCGTTTGTTCTAAAAAATATTCTTCATGTTTCTGGATTGTCTACTAATCTTATATCTATACAAAAACTTACTAGAGATATGAATTGCAAAGTAATTTTGTATCCCTCTTATTGTGAATTTTAGGACCAGAGTTCGGGAAAGATGATCGGACTTGCTAAGGAGAAGGATGGACTATACTATCTTGAGATATCAAATAACACAAGTAGTATCAAGAATAGTTTACTTTTGTCATTTCTTTTTGAAAAATCTTCCAATAAAGATAAAATCTGGCTTTATCATTTTCGTCTTGGACATCCTTCTTTTGGAACCTTGAGAAACATGTTTCCTTCTTTGTTCAAAGGATTAAATGTTGAAGATTTTCATTGTGATGTTTGCGAACTTGCAAAGCATAGACGTGTGTCTTTTCCAATCAGTAACAAAAGAAGTTCTACTCCTTTTTACTTGATTCATAGTGACATTTGGGGTCCCTCTATAATTCTTAATATTTCTAGTGCAAGATGGTTTGTTTCATTCATAAATGATTATACCAAGGTCTCTTGGATTTTTTTACTTAAATCCAAATCATATGTGAATAGTGTGTTTTTAAGCTTTCAATACATGATCCAAAATCAATTTGGAGTGAGAATCAAGAGATTTAGGTTTGATAATGCAAGAAACTACTTCAACCAGAATCTATCTACCTATTTTCAAAAAGAGAGGATTATCCATGAGTCATCTTGTGTTAATACTCCACAGTAGAATGGAGTGACAGAGAGGAAAAACAGTCATTTACTAGCCACAACCCAAGCCTTTCTTTTTCAAGCAAATGTACCTAAATTTTATTGGGGGAAGCTGTTCTTACTGTCACACATATTATAAATAGGTTACCTTCAAGGGTTTTGGGATTTAAAACTCCTATGAAACTACTCTCACAATGTTATTTCAACCTCAATGCCACAAACAATCTCACACCTAGGATATTTTGTTGTACATCATTTGTTCATGTTCACAGTCATAACAGGGGAAAGTTGGATCCAAGAGCGATTAAGTGTATTTTTGTGGGGTATTTTTCAACTCAAAAAGGATATAAGTGCTATCATCCTCTTATCAAAAAAATTTTTATGTCTATAGATGTCACTTTTGAAGAAAATAAACCATTTTTTACTCAACCTTATCTTTAGGGGGAGACTTCATTCATGGAAGATAAGGATAAAGACTTTTTTTTGCTTGATTTGCCCCCTTCTTCAACATTTACACCCATTAATTCTTCTGAGTCGAAATCTGTTTCAGTTGAGCCCAAATCAAACAATGAATTTGAGTCTGAACCCATTCCAAATACGGAAGATGTGACAAAAGATAATATTGTTCTTGATTCTAAGAAGGAATTATAGGTGTACTCAAGAAGGAAAGTTTCAGATCTTGAACCAGTGCTAGTGCAAGAACCTGATCCTAACTCTGAAAATGAGGTAACTACAGTTTTTGACTCTGTTTCTCAAATGAGCATGAATCTCTTATAACTAGTAATTATGATCTGCGTATTGTCATTAGGAAAGGAACCAAAGAATGTACCAAGCATCCACTATACCCAATCTCTAATTTTGTGTCATTTGAAAAGTCCTCACCATCCCACAAAAATTTTCTTGTGAGCCTAAACACTATTTTTGTTCCAACTACATTATCCGAGGTATTATCCAGTGAGAAATGGAGGCAAGCCATGAAAATAGAAATGGAGGCCTTAGAAAAAAATCAGACATGGGAACTGGTAGAGTTGCTTAAAGGAAAAAATCCAGTGGGGTGTAAATGAGTTTTCACTGTAAAATACAAGGCAGATGGTACTGTTGAAAGGTATATAGCCAGGTTAGTAGCTAAGGGTTACACTCAAACCTATGGAGTGGATTACCAGGAAACTTTTGCTCCAGTTGCCAAGATAAATACAATTAGGATTTTGTTATCATTGGCTGCAAATTACAATTGGCAGCTTCAACAATTTGATGTAAAGAATGCTTTTCTACATGGTGATTTGGAAGAAGAAATATATATGAAGGTTCCACCGGGATTTGGAAGTCATCTAGAAGCAAACAAAGTATGCAGGCTGAAAAAAGCTTTATATGGCTTTAAACAGTCTTTTAGAGCTTGGTTCGGGAGATTTGCCAAAGTGATGCTAGCAATGGGATATAAACAGAGTCAAGGAGATTACACATTGTTTATCAAGCACTCTGATTCAGGGAGAGTCACAGTTCTATTAGTGTATGTTGATGATATAATTGTAACTGGAGATGATGAAAAAGAGAGAGAATCTCTAAAACAGTGTTTGGCAAGAGAATTTGAGATAAAGGAGCTAGGGAGATTGAAGTACTTCCTAGGAATTGAAGTAGTTCACTTACGGCATGGTATTTTCATCTCACAACATAAATATGTGATGGATCTTCTGAAGGAAACTGGGAAGCTTACATGTAAACCTGCAAATACCTCTATAGATCCTAATCATAAAATTGGAGAAGCTAATGAAGATGCTACTGTAAATAGAGAGATGTACCAACAATTCGTTGGAAGACTCATTTATCTCTCACATACTAGATGTCACGGTCCACGCGTTCCTCCTACTGAAACCACGCGACCGTGCGGCACCAAGACTAATCATAGTCAAGGTCAGCCTTCTATCGTGTCCATTTTTTCGCGGACAGACCATTTCTGATCCTTCGAGCCACATGCCCGTTAGCCTTTTCTGGCTTTTGACCCCGTAGGGTTGCTCATTCCAAACTCTATAGAGAGGAACCCATCTCTCATCGCACATTGGCCCACGGTTCTCCAATTAACCATGAGCACCCAGCTCTGGCCGCAAAGCTTAATGCTTCGAGCACCGACCCTCAGATCTCGTAGGGGCACACAGCTCCAGTTCTCATGATGTTATTACCTCTTGGCATGATGAGAACCCAACACCATGCCCGCCCGTATGATACGCAAGCTCCCGTATCAAGTTTACGCAAGCACCTCAAATAAGCTGGTCAGCAGCCAGCTCGGAGCCTTTAGGCTCATCTCGTCCCACGGGACTCGGTTCTTAGGGCTCAGGCCCTTAGCA
The DNA here is from genome assembly GCF_002303985.1 of Durio zibethinus. Next base: position 2,171,107 of record NW_019167904.1, read on the forward strand.
TCATTATCGGCCGCCCGTATGCATGATTGACACCCCACATCATGCTAGTCCCACAAGGGGACTTGGGTGTACTGCCCCAGTAGCAGTACACCAGCCCGACTGGCCACACGGGTCTAGCAGCGTGCCTGCCTGCTAGCCCGCACATCCCTCTGGCTCGATGGCATCCCTCCTACGCAACACCATCACATGAATCCTTCCGGCTCGAGGAGGGGAAACCGAGGGGCCTAGCGATCTCTACCGCCAAACCCATGGCTCAACGCAAAGGCGCGATACGAGGCCCGCCGGCCCCAACCGTCCTCGGGTTTACCTTACCCGAGGAAACATCGTGCCACGCTCGTGACCCTACGATGCCCGCCCACCTAGTCACCACGAGTGCCTAGGAGTAGCTCACTTCAGACTAGCCAGGCCCCCGCCTGCCCGCTAGCCAAGGGGGTGGTGGAGAGCTGACACCAGATCATCCCCCTATAAAGAGCGTTAGAGATTTTCCCAATATGCTACCAGTGACCGTAAGAATGTCTGAAACGGGGACACTTTTCTGCCCAGCCATCCTAGGGCCTTTCTCCGGCTAACTCAGGCCCCGTAACCTTCCTCTTGGTCACCATTGCTCCTTGATTTTGCTCGTTGCTCCACCAACCCACTCGAAGGTGCCTGTGTCACGGGTCGAGACTCAAGCTCCGAACCCGCGCGGCTCCGGGACCCGGGCATTCACCCTTCCGACGTCCCAGATCAGCCTTCCGTCACGGTTCACACCCTTGTGAGGTATTGTCCGCTCTGGCCCCCCTGGCCTCACGGTTTTGTCCTACAAAAGGCGCCTCACAAGGCGAAGATGGTGTGAACCCTTTTATACCCCAGGGACCTTCCTATTATGTTCGATGTGGGATTCAGGACTCCCCCTTAGGTCCGTGACATTCTCCCGCACCCAACCTCGTGACGCCCTCGTCACGGAGGCCGGCCACCCTGCTTACCTCCCTCGAGGCGCTCGGCGTGGATCGAACGGTTTAGGGCTGGCTCTGATACCAACTGTCACGGGCTCCGACCTTAGACTCAGAATCCGTGCGGCCTTAGGCTTGGAATCTCCTCCTTTATGCCTAAGTCAGCCTAAAACACAAGCGTGCGGGCACTAGAACAATGGGAAGGGCTGATTACGCAAGTTAAAGAGAAACAGGACAGAAAAACAGAATTCTGGAAATGCTCTTGTATTCACTGAAACAGAAGTGTTTGATGGTGTACAAATGAGGGTGGAGCAGCCCTCTATTTATAGTTGGGGCTCCAGCTACAACTTAATGGCAAATCCCTAAAATAAAGGCTACAATCATGGGATTACATTTAATCAAGATGCTGGTTCCTGATTTTCAGGGTCAACCAAATCTGCCAGGATGCTGATGCTGATCCTGCCTGGTTCCAGAAGCTTCCCTTGCGTATCCAGCACCTCGGGCCCTTCTGGATGTGGTGCGGGCAGCCCAAATGCCAGGCCTTGGTCTCATGAGTTGGCCTGCAAGATGGGCGGGCGTTTGGAGCTCGTTTGATAGGCTTTGCGCACTGATACCCGCCAGCACGCCTGGTCTGCGGGCCTCAGCTTCTGGCTCGCCTGCTGGTCTGCCTGATGTGCCTGGCGCGCCCGCCCAGGGCGTGACACCTGCACATGGCTTCCACCGATGGCACCTGCCAGGCTACTTGGCTTGAGGGTGTCCGACCACTGTCCCGAACTTCCCCGCGTATCTTGCGGCCCGGGGCTCCATTGCCCCCACAACATGTTAGCATCATGTTCCAAAGCTCGGAATGCACGCCCACATCTCGTAGAACCACTTTCCTGCCAGCTCAGTCTCGACTGCTGCTTGGTTCAGGATCAGTCATGGCAGGACCAAGGCCTGACCATGACACTAGACCTGATATAGCATATGCTGTGAGTGTGGCAAGTCCATTTATGCATAGTCCTAAAGAAGTGCACCTACAGGCTGTTTATCGTATATTGCACTATTTGAAGGCCAATCCTAGGAGAGATATCTTATTCAAAAGAAATTCAGGGTTAGTTCTAGAAGCATAAACAGATGCTAATTATGCAAGTTCAGTAACTGATAGAAGATCCACCTTAGGCTATCGCACTTTCTTAGGTGGTAATCTTGTGACTTGGAGGAGTAAAAAACAGAATGTGGTGGCAAGATTAAGTGCTGAAGCAAAGTTCAGAGCAATGGCTTAAGGAATTTGTGAACTACTATGGTTAAAGATTATCCTAGAAGACTTGAAGATCAAGTGGGATGGACCAATGAGACTCTACTGTGATAACAAGTCTGCAATAAGCATTGCACACAATCCTGTGCAACATGATAGAACAAAACACATTGAAGTAGATCGGCATTTCATAAAGGAGAAACTAGACAGTGGATTGATTTGTACACCTTATATATCAACCAAGGGTTAACTTGCAGATGTGTTGACTAAAGGTCTCGGTAGTGCAACATTTCAAGAAATTATTTTCAAGTTGGGGATGGAAAACTGGGAATGGAAAACACCTATTCACCAGCTTGAGGGGGAGTGTTGTAAAACACTTATTTACAGCTGGTTATAATCTTGTAATCTATATATTTATATTTGTATATCTAGAATTAAGTATTTGTATCCTTAAAATTAGGATAAACAATCCCTCAATTATAGGATTAGTTTTTTAGGAAGATTTAGTTTCCTAGTTTAATCCCTAGTTAGTTGTATATAAACCTAAAATTCTTGCATAATTCTCAATAAGCAGTTTTTCAACATACATTCAGTTTTCACACTGATTTATTTATTAGTTTTTCCACAGTCTTAAATCAAAACCATGTTCTAATTTTATTTAGTTTGTGGCAGAAATGATTTAAGCGGCAGTTAATAAATTTTGCTTTGCTCAAAATGAGCACAATCATAAACTTAACTCAAAAACTGAGCATTTATACAGTGCATGCTGTTATGGAACTGGTAGAGTTCTATTTTAACCTTGTAGGAAGCTGTATAAGAATTACTCCCGAATAGGGCTGGTTGCTGAGCTGAGTTGGTCTCTGGCTGAGTTAGAGATTGAGTTTGTCTCTTTTAAACAACAAAGAGATTAGTTAAACCTTGGCATGTCAACTACCATGGAGATATTATCGTTAAGGGAAAATTTACAAACATCCCATACTGTTCGCTCTTCCTGTTTGATATGAAAACAATTATCTATCTTCTTTTGTCTCTCTTTAATATGCCTATATAGAGGGTGTCGATATCATATTTACTATTTGACCATACTCAAGAGTAACCGTAATTTGCATGGTTCATTTACAAATTTCTGATTTTGTTATTATTGAAGCATTAAAATTTTTCACCACAATGGATCATTGTTCTTTGAGAAGATGTTTGACAAGTTGTTCCACGTGAGTATTGTCATTAGTTAGTGCTCTTTTTGTGAAGTGGTTTCATATGCACTTTCCTTGATCTGTTGTTTATTGTTCATGCAGGCTGATTGGAAACCAGAGTCACCAGATGAATTCGGTCCAATTGCTGAACTTACTAAGTCCATTGATTCCATGAAGGTTGAAGAAACCAAATCACAAGGTTCTATTTCTTCTATGACTAAAACAACTTTGATTATCAAATTCTCACTTGTAGATGTGTTAACATTGTTAATCATTTTCCAGGACAAGGGTCAACCTCCAAAAAACCTGCATCTGTGAACCCTCCAGCACAGAAACCTGCTGCTTATCACCCTCCACATGCTAAGAATGCAGCTGCAGTTCAGGCAGATGTATTCTCTGACAACTATGGGGTATCTTACAATGATGATTTGACCAAAATGCAACTTATAAACAAGAAACAGATAAGAGTTTACTAAGTAGTAAAAAAGACTTAGTTATGAAAGATCAATTTTGGAAGTACACCTCTTTAATAGACTCTATCACTGAAGATCCAGTTGCAATTATGGAAGATGGAAGGGTATGGATTTGCAAAATATGAAGGATACTGCATCTCCTCCTAGCAGACTATTACTTACAGAGTCATACTGCAAAGGAATAATTTATGGATTCTATAGCACTGTGCCCATCTGAGTCTTCATCTCATTCTATCTAGCTTATGAATGCATTATTAAGATTGCATTCCTGTAAATTTAATTGCTGTATGTGGCCCTGACTATCTTAGTGATTTTGTAATTCCAGTTGTTCGAGGGAGTACTACAGGGTGAGTTCGCTTATTATAATTTTGTCCTACGTCTATACAGTTTTGATTTTTGCACTTTCGGGTGCTCACAAGTATTCCATGTTAGAAATAAGCAAGAATGCCCTCAGAAACAAGAAGAAGAGGGAGAAACAAAAAGAGAAAAAGGCAGCTGAGGCAGCTAATGCGGCTGAGGCTACATGATAAGTGCAGTTTTACCCTATAGCAATGAAAACCATTTTAACCTGGATTCCTAGCAGTCACTAGTTTTGATCTGTAACATTCATTTGTTCTGTATGATTTTGGCTTTGCTTACCTTTCCTTTAATTTCTTTTTCCCATTTTTTTACTAGGAAGGAGAGAACTGGGGAGGGGGTTGAGGGAGTAAAAATTTTGAGCTGAGCTGAAATATAAGTACGTATAAAAGCTTGTGTTCGTGTATGCGCATTTCTATGTAGCCTGGTGCTTTCTAACCCTTGATGTTGATGGCCAGATTGCGCTGCTGGTGAAATACTAAATGGCCACTAACTGCTGTTTACACTTGGGTAAAGCTTTAAGTTTATGAAGATTTGGATGATATTTAAGATTTTTAGCTGTTGTTTAAGTGACGTTGAAGGAAAGTATTTATGCTTGCCAATACCTAGGTGTGGCAAAAAGGGATAAGTTCCTGAAATCCTTTGCCCTTCGAGACTATATCTCATAAATCTCATCTTGTCCGTTTTAAGATTGAAACTGATTATTTTCTAGATGAAATCCTGAACTAAATCATGTTTGGGCGTTTCTAAGGAATTTTTTTTTTTTTTTAATTTTTACGAAATCTAGCATAATCTTAAAAGAGAAATACAAAATTTAAATTTTAATTTAATTAATTTATAAAATCACTTTGAAGATAGGTTATTCTTACGATTCGATGAGTTAAGTATTTTAAAAGAACATTTGATATGATAAATCTGATTACGATGATGAATTATTATTATTATTATTATTATTATTATTATTATCCGATATGCTCTCAATCTCGTTACACATGCAGAGAAAGTTATCAAAACAGTTTCCAATTCGTGTTTAATGTTTCAAACATCATTCAACCGGTGCATGACTGACCTGTTTTTTTTACCCGATTACCTGCAAAGAAGGAATGCTTTCATCAAGCTGCCATCATGGCTAAATAGAACAACAAAAGAAACATCCTGACAAATTTTTGAACTAGTACCATTATGTCTCAAAATTTCACGTCAGTCGTCCATGTACCTTGCACACTAGGGTGTTTGGTTACATGCCTTGTCTTCAATCTCACCACCTTACTCCCCAAAGCATTCCTCAGCCTGGTTGCATGAAAAAGGATATCTTATGGACTCATATTCTTCACACATATCACCCGCTCGTCTGAAATACTCATCCAAGAAAGTGACGTTGTCCACGGTTGAGTTCAGTAACTACCTCCAGCTGAGGATTTTTCTCTTTGAATGTTGGTAACTGTGACTCCATAAATGCCCTGGCATAATAATACCAAATAACTTAGCATCTATCTGAACATGCTTCTCATTATTATTAATTACAAAGCTTGATCTTGAGACTACCCAAGAATATGAGTTTTAAGGATTATTAATTAACAATGACTGACCTCAAAGTTGAAAGAGTAAAAATTTCTCAGGTAATGTTTGGGCAAATTGGATTCATTAGCAAATAATTCCAGCATTAACCAGGTTCAAGCTGATGGTCATTCACTTAAAAGTGAAAAGATAAGTTGAACACGCTTAAACCTCCCTCACTGCATAGGAACTTTTAAACTCTCAACATTGACAGAAACATGCCTAAACCATCTCAAAATTGGCAGACAATTTTAGGGGGTAAAAGATATCCATGTACATTAAAATTTATACAGTGTTATTTCCACTGATTTATTTCAAAACTAAACAATCATTCAAACAGTGGGGGCCAGCCGGCCACAGAAGAACCAGGCTAATTTCACTTGATCAAAAAAGGCACTCTGCTGATTATATAGCCACATTCCACTTCAACTTATTCTTTTGGTCAATAAAATGAACATTACTCTTTATTAAAGAAATTTCAAACGTTACATGTGCAAACACTTGTGCAAGTGTTAGATTTCTATTTTCACCTTCTATTTTCACCTACCATAAAGAATCAGTCATCTCCCGTTACAAGACCATTAATATAGATATAAGGCACTGAAAAGAAAATAAAAAAAGGCATTCCCGTATTGTATCATGAAGTTCTTAGAAAACTCATTCATGTAATAACAATTCTTTGACTAGTGAATGCTGCCTGTTATCTCACCATCCTCTCAACATATGGTTTCCAAGAATTTCCCTCTCCAGCAACACCCAGAAGAGCCTCAGTCACAAGACAAAACAAAAGTGTGGGTAAAAGAGCCTCTCTCTAATTTTTTTTTTGTCCAAGATACTTTTGTGGATGATTATCTGCAATCTTCAAGTTTTCACTATTATTTCACTAGGAAACAAAGATGATTGATGCATATGCATGCAATGCTGATCTTGAGTACCCTAATGTAATCCAAAGTGCTAAGCGTTCATATGTACTTGTCCAAATATTAACGACACTAGCTTGCCTCAAGAATAATTAATTTTTATATAGAAACAAGTCTCCATAACAGAAACATGGATGTTAACAAGTAGAAGAGAGAAAGAAACATACCTGATTCCCCTACTACTCCCTCCCAATCACAATAGCTTACAATCAGCTTTTTAAGTTGCCAAACTTCTCCTAATGCCATCTGCATTTTCAGGTACATAAACAAGTCATCAACTAATTACTTGCTTAATCCATTTTCTCTAGAGAAAATTGCAGATAAAACAAATGAATTAGCAACTGCATCAATTGTAAGTTCATGTATCCGTTGTTCAACTAGTCGAGTTCGAATCTCACTACCACCAGATTAAGTTTGTTTTTTAATAAGTTGCTAGCTTAACCAGCGCTTAGGTAGTTATAGGTTTAGGGTTTAATTGCATGTTAAAAGCTTTTTTGTCCGCTCTGGTCCCTCTGGCCTCACGGTTTTGTCCTATAAAAGGCGCCTCACAAGGGTGTGAACCGTGACAAGAAGGCTGATCTGAGATGCCGGAAGGGTGAATGCCCGGGTCCCGGAGCCGCGCGGGTTCGGAGCTTAAGTCTCGACCCGTGACAAGTGGTATCAGAGCCAGCCCTAAACCGTTCGATCCACGCCGAGCACCTCGAGAGAGGTAGGCAGGGTGGCCGGCCTCCGTGACGAGGGCGTCACGAGGTTGGGTGCGGGAGAATGTCACGGACCCAAGGGAGAGTCCTGAATCCCACATCGAACATAATAGGAAGGTCACTGGAGTATAAAAGGGTTCACACCACCTCCGCCTTGTGAGATGCCTTTTGTAGGACAAAACCGTGAGACCATGGGGTCAGAACGGACAATACCTCAATGACAGAAAAGCTGATCTGAGACGCCGGAAGGAAATTCAAAGAATGAAAGAAAGATGAAGCAGAGAGTGGAGAAGCTGCTTTACTTTCTGTGTAAGCAAGAACCTCGGTTCGGTCACTAGTAGTAGTAAAGAAACTTACTTTACAGTTGACGACGAAAAAGACCTCAGTCTTGGTTATCGAGTTATCTTACCTGACAGGGTCGGCTAGGTGAGTTTTATTCCATTCCCGTGCCAAAAGGAAAAGAGCTTGATATCCGGGCTTCTATCGGTGAAGAAATTATATCTTACCGAGATTGTTCCATGTTATGCCTCCCGTGGTACATACAATACAGAGAAAGTAACCTTCGCGCTTCAGTTATCGGTTTGGTTAAGCAATTAGATTGCCCTTCCATGGTTGGCTATCAAGTGAGATGCCCATCTAGGGCTTTAGTCGGCTATCCTCTTTTTTTTTCTGCCTGCTTCTTTCTAGCGGCAATGGGTCTTAAGTAAGGAATTACCATCCAGTAGCTCTTACCTATAGGGGACGCGTCTGCCCGGTACATGCAAAGGAACCTTCTATCCCATCGGTTAATCAAAGAAATTAGATGCTCCTACCGAGGTTCACTGAAGTTATCGGTTAAGGCTTCCCCTCCATTGGATCTGTAGGATATCGAGTTTTCTTACCGCCTCTATCGGCTATGGGATATGCAATTCTCTTCCCTGACCTAACACAGAGCAAAGTAGACTTATTTCGCGCTAGTGCTAGTACACGAGTAGACCGCTTTCACCTAGCTATTGCTCACTAACAGAACCTCCACGTACTGGAGAAAAGAACTTTAGCTCTGCTTCGCTCTGCGCTGCTAAAAGTACTTGATCCCGGAAGCACGAAACTCTTCTAAAAGCGGCAAGAAAAGAAAAGCTTTTCTAACTAAAGGGAGCCGTAGACATCTCAGAAGCACTTGACTCTGACATGAGTCTGATTATTTCGCATTACCTTATTTCCGCACCCGCACTTTAGTTTTTCTTCTGTTCATTTATTGGTTAGTCAGTTATCCCTCACATCACGGACTGTGATCAAACTGAACTATCTCGCTAGCCGTATGACTGCCCGAGCTGCCATGCCTTGGTTCTCGGAACACTATCATCCTGGATGCCTGCTCGAAGAGTAGCTCTATTCTAACAGCAGCCGTTTATGCGTAGAGTTAGCCGGTTCCGGTATTGGTATACTATTTAATTAAGTTAAAGAGAACCACTAACCCTCGTGGATCGATCTGCTTCCCCTTAAAGTTCAAGAAAGTTGTGTTAGTTGGCGGTGGGACAATTCCTTCTGCTTAAAGGCCCTAACTCTCTTGTTGAGATAAGTAGCTGGACCTAGGAAATAAATCATTGTCCTGGCTTTGGGAGCTAAGTCGAAGACGAGCTGACGAGCGTAAAAGGGATGAGATCGGTCGACTCCATTGGAAATGGGATTTTATGAGAATCAATATACTTGGGATCAGTTCGTCGCTTTGGCCCCGCTGCTGCCTTTCCTTGGACTTTTCCTCATTCAACTCGGGCTCCTATCAAGCTCAAGCTTCGCTTAGCCTACTGTGTAGCCTTCTTTCATTGGTTGTAAGGTATTCGATTACTTACAATGGCATATTTTCTTCTTAAAAGGTCCAATGAGACTTCTTTGGATTTGCTTTCTTCTTATTTCTTACTTCTTAGTTCCACCGATCCGATCACGAGTCCGCTCCCGTCGAGCCTCTTCGACGACACTAGCCTAGGCCTTCTTCCCACTAGCCATGACTTGGCCTAACCTTTGGCTCTGATACCACTTGTCACGGCCCTAAGTCCTTCAAGCCCACAAAGACTTTCAGACATAGCTCCAAATGGTCTTCATTCTAGTTCTTTTGCAACTGATTATGAAACAAATTTCGAAGTATAGGGAGGCGGCTTTAAAGACGGAAAGGAATAAAAAAGCTCAAGGTCCTCCTATCTAGGTCGAGGCTAATTATACAAATGTATAAGCAAGGCTCGGGATATGGATTTCACCTTATGGGGAATAGGCTGAAAGAGCAAGAGGCAACCAAGACTTATGAAGTGCGTTCAGGCTCACTTTCTTTATAAATGGGAACCCTAATTCGAAATATGAAAGAAGTTTGCAAGAGGAGAGTCGGCCAAGGGATCACAGTCTTCCTTCAGTAAAGGCTGGATGTAATTCAGTCTTCGCCCACCTTTCTATATGCGAGTATGCGATTGTTCGCTCGACCCGCCTGCCCAGTTACGAAATAGTTAGCTCTTAAAAAGCTAGAAATGAAAGGAAACTCAGTCTCTGAGTTGCTAGGAATTCCCAAGCTTTTGCGAAGAAAGAAGCCTACTTGAAAGAGGGATGCCAAGAGGAGCAAGCCTACATCGAGCAAGTTGACTCACTTTATCTTATGTAAAGAGTTCACTATTACGTACGACCCCGCGAGCGAAGGTCCGTCAAATTGGTCTCAAAGATTATCAAGGGCTTTGCGCCTCTCTTACCCCTCCTTATATCCAAAGAAACTTTCCCAGCTGTAGTAGCTGTTCTCTTCCCTTCCATCGATTGAGCTTTCTCTCGCTTAATTCAAGAGGGCCTTAGTAGACCGCTTTGAATTCGATAACTCGATCGCTTCTTTGCTGGAACTGCCATCTTTGCTGCTCTCGGCTTCTGAATTCGTACCTTTCAATAGCCAGTCTAGAAGCCCTAATCTTGTAAGGCACGTGACTGCATTCCTAAATTCTATCTCTGCTTCCTTCACTCCTTCCCGAAACTGACCTGTTTACACTGCACTCCTTCTTCCAACAATACTGTAAGTGGGGCTGCCCTATATGGTCAAGCCAAGCAAAATGGGAGTTTCCTCTTTGTATCCTCTAGTCTCAAGACTTTCTTTCATCTTCGATAGGAGAGAGAAAAAAATTAGGCAGTACCAGTACCTGAATAAGGAGCAGTTCTTTCGACAGCTTGGATTGGAATCGAGCATTTCTCAAGGTTAATCCCCCTCTATTTGCATCTCGACATGAAAAGTCAGAGGGACTGAAAGACTCATAAGGTTCGTCTGCGGTATCCCTTCCATTTTTTTAGTTTAATAATATATTAAAGAGAAAAGGGAATCCACGCTAAGAGAGAAAGATGAAGGAAAGAAAGCACATAGGGTGGGACCCTGTAAAATGGAATTGAGCTTGGCCCTGTCTCGGCCTTAATAAGCAGTTTGATCCTCTGCATGAGGAAGTCACCTCTACATCTTAGAATGTCGGTATCGAAGAAAGAGAGAAATATGGGTTAATAAAAAGTTCCCAAGAAAGATAGATTTTTTGAATCGACAGACAGATATGCTTTTTGTTTTGAACTGAGCCTGTTCCCACTCGTATACCAGCCTTAGGTAAAGAGGCTTTCTTTGGCTTCTGCACTTAAACTTCTTTCTCTTAGGGGAAGCCTAAAGCTAGCTATCTTTTCCTTGAAAGAGTTCCCGACTTGCCTTCATGAAGAAAAGTCTTAGCCCGATGAATGAAAGCTTTGCCTTGTCTTGGGACGGTAGGCAAGTTTCGGTACTCAGTTCCAGGCCCTTTCTTTTCTAGTAAGGTAGTCCATCAAGCCCTTCAAGCAAGCGGATCGTAGAAAAACCACTTCTCTTCTCTGTCCTCCTTCTCATGGGAACCAGGGAAAGGGGCAGGGGCTCTTGGTCTAGTAGCAGGTCCCACATCTCTTTCCCCTCCTCCTGCTGCGATTCCTGTCGCTGCTCTTCCACTCGAGCTCGACTTTTGACTTGCACCCATACCGGTGGCCTCAGCGGATTAGCCATACGAACACTTCCAGGAGCCATATTTTCAATAGTTGGGTTACTGCTACTACTCCCACTACCACTCGTACTACCCTGCTCTTGTACAGGAGGAAACCTTATTTTCTTACCTCAGGGCTTTTAGAGGTGAGTTTGTTAAACAGTGGAAACATATTAGTTCTTTTATCATTTAAGAGAAATTCAAATGTTATATAGATACGGGAGAAGATTAAACCTCTCTTGGCGTGATTTGAATTAGACCATCTCTATCTAGGGAAAGAGTCCCGCCTTCGATGCTTAATAAGTACCGAATCCAAGTCTAATCCTAACTAAATTCTATACATCATAAAGACGAAAAAGACCCTTTGCCACTTCCTTTTTTCGTAGCTTAAAAGGCGTCCCTTTCTATTATTTGGATATGCCCTTCCTTATTTACGCAAATAAAGCCGCCGAAGAATGGGAATGCTAGACTCTACCAAGTAAAGCAACTCCAACTGCAACTGGCTCGCAAACTATTCCTGCTTAGGGATACAACCACAACCTATGGCAACTCCCAATGGCTGACTTACTCCAGCATTGCCTTAACTTGCTTGTTAGCCTTAGGGACTCTAAGCCCTATAAGTCGAACTCGCTCGCAGGTAGGAAGAAATGGAACTCCATGTAAGCTTTCTCCAATTGGCTCACAAGAAAGAGGAATGGCACGGGAAAGAGATGCCACTCTATTTGTAAGGGCAAGAACTGGTACTGCTACGAAAATCCTGCTATACTGGGCTTCCACTTCTGATATTCCTTTTTCAACACCGAAGAAATCCAACACTGGTAAACTCATATCTCAAGGGACGGAGGTACCTTAGATTAGAAGCCCATACATAAGTACTGGGACTTAGCTTAGGACTGCAGGAAATAGGATAGCCACTAGGCCAGCTACTAAATACACACGCACTAAACAATATATGGTGAAAGCATCTTCTCTAGGAGAAAGAAAAGAAATCCATATTTACAGGGCTTACCCCTACTCTTATGCTTGACTAGAAATTATGCTTGCTTAACTTGAAAGTGAAATTGGAACTTCCAGGCAAATTCATTCCTCTTTCACCCTCCTCTCCGCCCGCCTGTTTAGCAATCCAGCTATTGAGTGTACTACGAGGGCCAAAGCTGAGCTTTGGTCCACCACCTGGATAGGGTTCTAGGGAAAGGGAAACAGAAGAGAGCTCTCTATTGATGGCTGTAGTCCCTTTTAGAGAAGCCTTCTTCTGCTGCCTTTTTCGGTTAGTTTAGGTCCTGGTCCTGAGTAAGAGCCAGTAAGGTGCTAGCCCGGCCCCTTGGTCTGGGTACAACTAGAGAATATTTATCTGTCTTTCTTTTTGGGACTTTTTCAGCTTATTGTTCCTTATCTTTTAGGTAAGTGAAGTGACCAGGGCACGAACGCTCTAACAAGTTAAGGTCTTTCTCAACCAAAGCATGTTGATTGCACTTTATGCAGATAAAGTGATCAAAGTGAGGTTTTTCCTTTAGGTGCTGTCTACGAACACCATCCGCGAACATCAAAGGCTGCGGTATCTTATCGAACCGATGACCGAATGGATTGGCAAAAAGAAAACATAGACACATTGAATTGATCAATACCCCTTTGTATTGAATGGGGATCAGGTCAAACGTAGTTATCTACCAAACAAGCAACGGACTGAGCGCCCTAGCGCGAAACAAGTCCTCTTATCCGTTCCCATACCCATGGGCTACTTCACTCATACGAAGGCTGGTTAAGAAGGATAGCTTAAAGGGATTGCATTGGGATATTCTTTGAGTTTGGAGCCTTCCTTCCTGCCTTTGCTCTCTTGCTATGAGTTAGAGACAAGCAGAACTAGCTATTTTTTAGTCGAACTTACATAGATAGTGACTGTCAAAAAAAGGGGGAGGGAAGAAGAAAGATCCCACGAACTGGTTTAGCGTAGCCCAGAAGGGCCTCGTTCTCAAGCGAAATGGGGGACTTGTTAAGCTGCACAGTTGGCTTTTTGGGTGGGAACATCGGTTGGGAGCTTTCTGTGGTCTTGGTGCACACTTGCTTTGGGGCAAAGGCAGTCAAGCAGGAAAGATTGTGGAGAGAAGATAATCCGAGATGTTGTAGGGGAGCCCACGATGCCAAAAGACTTGAATAGCCAGAGAGTTCGCACTCATAGGAAGTGCGATTCAGCAGATTCTTTTGAACGCCGCTCAGGGTGAAAGTAAGTGAGACTCAAGGACTAGAGTAGCGTCATCAGCAGACGAGCAAGGGTTAAGTGCTTGGCTTACGAGCCAGACCTCGAAGGGGCTATCCTTTAGAAAAAATGCAAGCTTTAGTTGGGGAAGCGGTTGAAACCTTTGGGATGTCTTGAAAAAATGAAAAATGTAAATATGGCACCAAGAAAATGAGTTCATTCCTGCGTTTCCCCGCTTCGCTTCCTTGCTTTCACCTCTCTTTTTCATTCCATTCCCCTCTCCTCTAACGGAACGGCTAGAATAGAAGGTAAAGTCCAGCTCTTTCGCCAATAAATGCAACGAGATGCCTTTTTCTTTTGCTTTCCACTTTAAAAAAAGGCCTTCCAAGGCTAGTCATTCATCTGATGACAATACGACTAGTCGCCGACCTTCTTTCCTTCCCATCGGAACAATCGGCTGGCATTCTGACTTTCCTTCTAAGAATATCCTTGTAATCGGCACGCCTCCTACCAAAAAAAATTCGGTCAGTGGTCAATTGGTGCTCACCCAACCATTTTCTCTCTTTTACTCTCCCCAACAATCTTTATTGAGAAACGGGGAATCACACCTTCCTTTCTCTTCTGCCGCTTTGATCTCTTGTGCCGTTGCCGGTGTGAATTACAATTCCGACGTGACTCATCTATCCGCTCTGGGGGGGAAGATCGATGAGCATTCCTGCCAGCAACCATCGGTCATCGGACATTGGCGACTGCTTTCTTAGGAAGCATAGCAGTTAGTTGGGAAAGTAGGAATTGAAGAAGAAGGAGGTTAGGTGACTACGCTTCTCTAGTTCCTTCGAAAAAGCAGGTTAGGCCTTGCTTGCCTTGGAAGCATCGCTTTAAGCCTTTGTGACAGATAGGAGACTTTATCCTATCCCCTTGGAAGCACACCTCCTGTAGTCGGAAAGCTATCCCTTTAAGTTAAGAAGGGGTAACTGACTTATAAGCAGGGAGGGAGGAAGTAGCTCGACTGAAAGTTGAGGTATGAAATCGCTCAACCAACGGGAGAGGAGAGAAAAGCCTAAATAATACGAGCTAGCCCTACCGCGGAAGCACCAATCAATGTAATGTAAACCCTCCTGCCGGGCTAAGCACTGAGTACTCTATTAACTTCAACTCAACAGTCCATGATAAAATAAAGATCGAAATTAAATACTACGCTTACTACGCTTTTTCTGTACCAATGATAGTCGATTGAATTGTTTAATCGGAACACCGTATAAAGAATCTATACTTGGTACACCGTATAAAGATAGTCAATCTATACTCCGTTCTTGGACAGTTCAACAGAGGATAGTTCTTTCGTGTTCCTTAATAACTTAATAAGGGTTCTCTTTACCTTTTGAGCGGGAGAAAGGTTCGTACCTCCCAACACCACTCCTTCGTGTGCCTCCGTTTGCTTTCTTAGTGCTGACACCTTCGTATGCCGATCTTACAATGAAGCGGCAGAAGAACCTATTTGACAATAATCTATCAGGAACTTCAGAAAAAAGATTGGAAAGTAAGGAGGATTTCGTACTTTTATAGTCTCTGACCGAACTCCCTACTCTCTTAGGTTTGATCTTGGAAGCGCCGATGTTAATGATCTCTTCTCTTGTGGCTTGACTGCTATCCTTTCACCAAAGAAAATCGTACTTCCACGGGGAAAGGCTATAAGGCCCTAACTAAGCTTGCTTGGATTTAGTCTTTATTCAGTTGAATGCCGCAGATCGTCTTCTGGGATTACTACTAAGAGTCTTCCTTCAAAGAGCCTTTATCCCGCTAAGCATCCGATGTAAACGAATCGTCTGAATCAAACAAACAATTCCTCTTCTCAACAGCAGTCGTTAGGCCTCCCACCAATAGTTCAGTTCTTTATTCGTATAAAAAAGGTTCGGTACAGATCGTATGGTAAATTCAGGAAAGCACGATCAAGGCTTTGCTTTGACATAGAAAGGATAAAAGAAAAAAATCCCTTCACAACCAGCCTTGCCTTGTTATCTTGGTTGTGAGCTGTTTTCATCAAATTTAAACATGTAAACCCATTTGTTTTTTAGTGCCTTTTTGCCTTACTCTAACAAGTAAGACTTCGTTCCTGAATCAGGAATTGCGGCGTTTCCGATGCGAGGGAACGGGATCGCTGAGTTCTTTATATCGATAGAATCAGGTCCTTAAAAGAACCCGAACTTTGGTTATAATCAATAAAAAGAATTGGATGATCACGTCTGTCTTTATATAGATTTATACTAAGGTACCGTGCCCTAAGGCGGATGCCCCTTGCTTGACCGGAGGGAGAGGAGCACACCCTTGGTCTTGAGCCTCTTGTTTGACTAGTCCAGTAAAGAATAAAGGAGGTGGTCACATCGAGTAAAGTAAGTCAAGATCCATTCTATTTGATAGCAAATCCTTATTGGCACACCCAAGGCAGATGAATGAACTCAACCTCGAGACCTGATTCCGACTCTTACTCTTGATTTCAAGGATCAGATAAACAGGGAATTCTGTAAGAAGCCCCGAAAGAGTGCCATGACAGCTCAAAAAGAGATAGAAAGAACAGGCCGGGCAACCCCGCTAGATAGGCAAGGGCAGCATCGGTAGCTCGATCGGCAAGGCTGTGGGTCATAGGCACAAGCGGTACCAACCCAATCGGCAAGGCATAAGATAGGGGGGCTCCTCACGCACAATCCACAAGAGGGTCGGTATCTCTTTTCATTGATTGATGAGTAAGGGCTCGATAGAATGCTTGATCGATGAGGGAAGGCAACGCCTTAACCAAGTCATCGCATTCGTCGCACCAATCAAAGAAAGAACCCGATCCGCGGACCTGGAGGAGGTAGAATTCTGAATACGGGTACGAAGGGTCATCCAGAAGCGCTGGAAGGGCTGGAGGAAGGGGACGAACCGCATCGATTGAGTTATATCCGGCAGGCTAAGACCCACGTACCTAGAAAGGAAGGGGAAAGTCTTACCTTTTGGAAACATAAGGCGCATCAGAAAGGAATCCGCTTAGATAGCCAGATTCACGAGCTGAGGACTAAGTCGAAGTGAAAGTATGTGCCATTGTTAGTGCCAAGACCCTAGAATAGTGAACACCAAGTGAAGAGCCACCCTCCGGAACGTCGAGAAGGAGTCCGTACCGTCCGGAGGGAACGAAGGTGACCGAAGGGGTCCGTTTTCGATAACGTATTCCAGTTTCATATCATAGTCTTAGGTGGGAGGGGGGGAAGGAGAAGAGTGGATCGGTAAGTAGAGAGGTGTTCGAGTGTTTGAAGCGGCAGCAGAAGAATCTTATCAAAATGGATGGACTAGTTAGGTATATTCGTAGGAGTCAGCGCACAAAGATTCTATACCAGTAGAATACACAATGATTCTCGAGCAACTATTCTCGTAGAATACACTACACAAGGATTCTCTACAAAAAAGAGGAGTTAGCGCTCTAGTAGGGAAGGGAGGACCTCTTGAATGGCAACAAACGATTCTGCCATTCCTGGCTAAGTATGAAAAGATGAACTCTTTCATAATGGAAGGAGAAGTTCTCCGTGTTTTCCGAATCCTGTTTTTGGAGGTATGGCTGAGTGGCTTAAGGCATTGGTTTGCTAAATCGACATACAAGAATCCTTTCTTTAAAGATTGGGTTGGTTAACCTTCCTACCCGGCGGGGTTTAGTTTGTTGAAGTCAATAAGGGCTAAGGTATCCCGCTCCTATCACCCGAGCAATAGACAATGAAGAAGTGGTTCTTCCCTTTTTCCTATGAGCTAGCGCTAGAGTCTTAGTAGGACGACTGCTCTTAGAGTATCGGCCTTTTGTTACAATAAATAGGATTTAGTCGGGTCACAGAAGAGTACGTATTTCTATATGCCCAAAAAAGGCTCTCCCCCCGAGGGGCCTCTCAATAGAAGTTAAAACGGCAGCAAAAATATGCAATATCATTTAGTAAGAGAAAAGTCCGCCCACCTCTGATCCAAGCTTAGCTCCCAAAGTCGGGATTTCTTCCTAAACCTAAAGTGAAGACTTATCCCCGTATAGACTTTTGGGTATAAAGTGGGTCACTCTGTCAAGATTCAATCTTTCCCCCGATCTTTCTTTTCTTTGAGTCAGTCCGCCCTAGGGTGCAGCTCTCTTCCCTACTTATTGTATAAGAGAGTTGTGCTTCTCTTCCCTGATTTCTTCCACAGCTTTCTCGAGCCTGCAGGTTGCTGCTATCCCCCGAAGAGAATATACGAAGAGGTTCTTCCTATTATGGAATGCAAGAGCAAAAGCGGAAATCCCAATATTGTAAGAGAAGGCCCATCTCTTTACTAGAATCCGATGTGATAGAAGGTTATGAAATAGCTTAAGCTTAAGTCGATCCTTACAACATAGAATAGCCGAACGAATTAGCCATAGAGCTCATCCCCGGTTAAATAGTTATAGTTGATGATTTCTTGATGGTTGACTGCTATATCAACATTAGAGAATCGACTGGGAACGAATACTTTTTTCTCTTCTTCATTTGCGACTGGAATTTTTGTTACCCAGCTCTCAAGGAAGAAGGAAGCTTCAGAGCTGGAAAGGCGCACATCTCCAGTAGTACACTTAGCTTACACCTTCTTTAAACTTTCACATGAATTTGAATTTTTACGAAAAAGAAAAAGCGAGAAAAATAGGGCTTTCTTTTTACCAGTCTCAATAGTACTCTTTACAGCTCTGTAAGTCCACTAGCAATACACCAGTACAGTAAGTCAGTACAGCACTAGCAATAGCAGTACCCAGTACAATATGAGTCAGGTCTTAATCTTTATTCCAAGATCCTTAAAAAAAATGTTAACTAGAAAGTAAATGAGATTTCTAATCAAATCAATCTACTTATCGTATTTTTTTTTGCCCCTTCAAGTATTGTTTTGTTGGCCCGAAGTCTCCTTTATTTTTTGGATGGGGATCAGCGCGTAGTTAAGATAAGGTTTGCCCGGAAAGACTTTCTTGATAGAACTTTGCCTTGTTGAAAGAAGTAAAGTAAGGCCAGTAGGGACCATCAGAGGTTCGGGACACCAGTCTAATTCCTCATCTCTAAGCAATTGGTTGTAGTAGGTGATGAGGTCCTTCTCTAATTTCATGAGGAAGTCCGAATGTTTATGAGTCAGGGCCCGCTGGATGCCCTCTAGCCGGGCTAAGGGTCGGCGCTTGTTGTGAGTTTCCGAAAACTGCCTTATTCCAATCCTTAAACGCTACTGAGGGTGCAGAAGTGATAGAATGGCCACTTTTTCGGATGGACTTGCTTGAAGATATTGTGTAACTGATCATTCTAGATAAGAGATATAGGAAGGAGTGAGCACGGCAACCTAGACGGATGAAGCCGATTTGACAACATTTAGTTGAAAACTTCAAGCATCACTACTTTATCTTTATTAACGCTTTTTGGGTGTTGAGTTGAGCTATCTTTTCTTTCGAAGCGGCAGGAAGAATCTTTTGAAGAAGCCAGTTTGGCCTTCGCCTTCGAAACCGAGCCAATTGAAACTATCACAATTGGATTGCTTTTTGCCAACAATAAGTTGGAGATTGAACTTATTCGTTCATTTCAAGGCAACTTGTCAACATTGACATGATTGAAATCTCTGCCTTTGTTTTTGTTGCTATATCGAGCGGATTTGCTTACAGTGATGCCAACCGAATGCGGGACAGAATATAGGAATTGATTCAGCCTTCGCTCATTTTTTCATAATAACGTTCGAATCTCCACTACTTCCTTTTTTCGACTACCACTACCGACCTTTCTTCTCCTCTCTCGCCATAAGCCCAGGTCTGAGTTATAGGTAAAGCTCTCAAAGCAAAGTCAATAAAAAAAGACCGGAGCGGCATCTTTTTCTTCTAGTAGACCGACTCTGACTATTGAGATCTAGCTAGGTTGACTCTTTTCTTTCAGTATAAGTAAGATTGCCCTTTCGCCGACTATTAGACTCTATTCTCTCCGGGATTCATCTCCCGGAACTAGGTGATTACCCTTCGCTTCTTTATCTTCTAGGGAAGTTCCCCAAGGAAAAGAAAGACTAGTGCCTTAATTTAGATAAATTACCACGAAAGTTCCCTTCGTAAAGGGTAAGTCAATTGGCTTGATATAACGAAGACAAAGATTTTGCCTAAACCAAGTCTGATTTTATTTAAATGGTAGGTAATCCGCTTTCTTTTCAGAG
>NW_019167904.1:2191839-2250039 GCF_002303985.1 Durio zibethinus
TCTGAAAATAAATTCTCTTGGAAAAGCTCCTCTACTCTCAGCAGAGGCTCCACAATTTTAAAATTCACATCTGAAAAAACTCCTCTCAACAGAGGCTCCACAACTTTAAAATTTCATCTGAAAAAAGCTCCTCTCAACAGAGGCTCAATAACTTTAAAATCTCATCTGAAAAAGCTCATCTCCTCTCAGCAGAGGCTCAATAACTTTAAAATCTCATCTGAAAAAGCTCCTCTCAACAGAGGCTCCACAACTTTAAAATTCTCATCTTGGAAAAGCTCCTCTCAGCAGAGGCTCCACAACTTTAAAATTCTCATCTTGGAAAAGCTCCTCTCAGAAGAGGCTCTACAACTTTAAAATTCTCATCTTGAAAAAGCTTCTCTCAGCAGAGGCTCCATAACTTTAAAATTCTCATCTCGAAAAGCTCCTCTCATTAGAGGCTCCACAACTTTAAAATTCTCATCTTGAAAAATTTGACGCCGTAAGTCGAAAAATAATGAATCAATCAAGATAACATTGCGAATCGATTTTATGCCCGGAGGTCTTAGAAATTATGCCCTGTGGTCTTACAGAATTATGCCCGGAAGTCTTAGACATCATGCCTGGAGGTCTTATAGAATCATTCGAAAGTCTTAAAAATCATGCCCGGAGGTCTTACAGAATCATCCAAAAAGTCTTTAAAATCATGCCCAGAGGTCTTACAGAATTACTTGAAGGTCTTAAAAATCATGCCCGGAGGTCTTACAGAATTATCTGAAGGTCTTACAAATCATGCCCGGAGGTCTTACAGAATTATCTGAAGGTCTTACAGAATTATGCCCGGAGGTCTTAGAAGTCATACCTGAAGGTCTTACAGAATCATCCAAAAGTTTTAAAAATCATGCCCGGAGGTCTTAGAGAATCATCCAAAAATCTTAAAAATCATGCCCGGAGGTCTTACAGAATCATCTAAAAGTTTTAAAAATCATGCTCGGAGGTCTTAAAAGTCATGCCCGGAGGTCTTATACAGAATCATGCCCGGAGGTCTTATAGAATTATCTGAAAGTCTTAAAAATCATGCTTGGAGGTCTTACAAAATCATCCAAAAAGTCTTAAAAATCATGCCCGGAAGTCTTACAGAATCATCCAAAAATTTTAAAAATCATGCCCGGAGGTCTTATAAATCATGCTCGGAGGTCTTACAGAATCATAAAATCTTTGAATGCTCCTCATAATCAGAGGCAATGAAACTTTAAAATTTTAAAAATCTTTTAACACATGGCTTTCGCTTGATCAGAGATCTTTAAGACTTTAAAGGTCTTTTTTTTTTCTTTTGAAAAAAGTTCCCTCTGAACAGAGGCTTTGAAATCTTGATTGAAATTGATTCTTTTTAAACAGAGGCTTTCAAATCTTGATTGAGAATGGTTCTTCTGAAATAGAGACTTTAAAACTTCAAAAAAAATGCCTCCCTTTTTTCGAAGTTGATAAATGTAAACATGATATAAATATCTATTCTCATCAAATGCAGCTGATGCAAATGTTAATGCCAACGTAAGAATGCAAATGCTTGATACATTTGACTTTTTCACAATGCAAATGACAATGTCTTTTTCATGTAGATGCCCCTACAAATACCTTTTCTTAAGATGCAGATGCCATGATACAAATGCAAATTCTTCTTATGACGTGAATGCAAATGTCTTATACAAGTGATGCAAATACGAATGTCTTTCTTGTGATGTAGATACCATGATGCAAATGCAAAAACTCTTATTGCCCCACTTTTTTTTTGTGAAAAATTTTTGTTTTTGTCTTTTTTTTTATTTTTAAAATTTGTTTAAATTTTTATTGTTTTTCTTTCACCCAAAAAATGATCTCAGTATTATGTGTAAAATGCTCCAATAATCTTGAAAATTTTCAAAAATGATCAACAATTGGCCCACATAAAGTATCTTTGCAATTGAATGAAAAAATTAAAAACTTAAGACTTTTGAATCTCTTGAAAATTGATGATTACTCTTTGGAAAGCTTATGGATGGGAGGGTAAATTGACACTTCAACTCTTTTTACTGGTTGGCATATCTCATGGAAAGCTTGACGAAGGTTGCAAGGATTTCTTTTGGGTTCCCAAAAGAGATAAAAATTTTTTTAAAACACTTTTTTTTATTGAAAACGTGATACTCCAATGTGAGTCGAAACTAGTCATTACTCTTCAAACAAGATTTGAGAAGAAGGTAAGGCTTTTTTTTTAGAAAGGTCTTTAATGGGTACTAGTCTTTCAAAGGGTTTTGTATCGAAACTTTTTATTTCGGATAGAACCTTAAAACTCTGAAATTCATTTTGGGGCATTAAAAAATGACTTTAGCTCTAAACTGCCTTTTTGGGGTTTTCACCTTAGAGCTATTTTTTTTTTTATCAATGAAGGATTCAACAAGTATATACAAATTCAGGGATATTGCTCTTCAATCTAAGTATCCATATTTGATCAAAATGGGCTTTTCAAGGTATGTAATGTAGGCTAAGGTTAAGGGTTCTGAAAAAATAGATAAATAGGCTCAAATATATTATTCAGGGTGATTAGGCCAAGGATCCTGATGAGCACTCTCTGACTTTCTTCTTTTGCCCCCCCCTTTTTTTTGAAACATTTGGCTCTAGCAACTTTACTCACCCCCCCTTTTTTTTTTACCTTGAATTTTCATTTTCAAGGTATATATATTTTTTCTCTTTTTTTTATTTTTTTTTCGAATTCTAAGTGAAGCTTCAGATTCTTATCTCTAAGGTTTCTTTGTTTTGCCTTAGAAATACTTAACTTTATCTTTGGCTGTTTACTTTCTTGAATCTTGAAATTTCAATCGAAGCCTTGTTCACTTTTTACCCCAGACTTTCACCTCCGAAGGGCATGTTAGATGCTTCCAATATCGGATACTTTCTTTGAAGTTAATCTTGAATGTATCCTAATTTTTCTCCCTAATGTAGAAAATGATCCTTGGCTAGGGTTTATTTTGGAACAAAAAATTTAATAGGCTCAAATGGGTAACAAATGGATAATTTTTATGTACGAGAAGGATAGAGAAAGATGGACATTCATAATTTCAAACATGATCACTTGGGTAGAAGAGCAAATCATTGAATATGTCCATTTTATTTTTTTCTTCTTTTTTTATTTTTATTTATTTTTTTTATTTTTTTTATTTTTTTTCTTTTCATTTTTTATGCCCCATCCTTTTTTACTCAAGGTTCTAATGATGATTAAGTCGTATAGGATTGATCGTATAGCTCAAAAAGGCTCTTTGGGCTCTAAATTTTTTGGCATTTTCTTGGTGAAAAGAAAAAAAAAAGGTATAAAGGTATGAAATAAATTGTCTTAGGCAGAAAGGGATTTTTTTTTTCAATGTGCCTTAAGACATGGAACAAAGGTTATTTAAGAAAAAGGCTCAAGTGTTTTTGTATCTATGGTCATAGCAAAATTTTAACACACATTGGACTATCGATTGAAAATTTTGAAAGAATATCTGATTTTTTAAATTCAAAACAAACTTTTAAAATTAATCTCTTTTGTTCTTTGCCCAGGAAAAGATTTTCGGTCTTTTAAGGTCTGAATTCAAACTCACATTCCCTAAAAGGTTATGGTTGATGAGTCCAATCATTTAAGTGATTAAGGACATGAAAGTATTTGAAAAGGTGTGGAGGTATTTGATGAGCTTTTTCCTAATAGTAATCACCATTTCCTTTAAGAATTCTTCCATCTTTATTACAGAATAAAACTTTTTTTTCCTTTTTTTTCTCTTTTTTTTTAAAAATTATTTATGTGGGACTTTTATCCAAACAAATGCATAAAGAGAAAATTTTATGGAAAAAAAAATCCAAAGTATTCAATTCTTCCAATAATAAGTTAAATAACTCCTAGAGACACAATGCACATGTCCTACATACATAGTAGAAAAAGAAATCATCCTATCCTGATTTTCACAACTTGACACCTCCCATTTCATCTCAACTTCTCACATTTGACAATTGAATGGAGTCAACAACTTCCATCGTTCTATTACCTCCGGAGTCAGAATACCATTCTTGATAAGATCTTCAACATTTTCTTCCAACTGCCTGCATTTTTCAGTTGAGTGGCCAATTGCCCCCATATGGTAATCACACTTATCATTGGGATTGTAACTCCTTGTTGATGGATTTGGTGTTATTTTTAGAGGCACAAGAGTGAGATATCGACCTTCTATTAGCAAAGGTAAAAGGTGAGAAACAGGGATGGGTAATTTTTCTTGATCATTCCTTAGTCTCTTTCAATTTTTTGCTGATCGGGTGGTGGATTCAAATGTGGGAACAAGATCATGAATGACCACTTGAGGATGAGAGTTTGCTGGAAAGCTCAAATGCTGGCTTGATTGGCAAAGATATGGGTTTTGAGAGATATGGCTTATGGCAAGGTGATAGGGTTGATAAGCAAGATAAGGATTGTACGGGATAAAGCTATTAGGTAGATGCCCCTCCAGTGTGACTGCTTGCACCTCTTCTTTATTATGTTCTGATGTACTTTCTTTTTCAATATCTGTCGCATCTTTTAACTTAATCCTGTCACTCTTAATTGCATTTTCTATAATGTCACCAGAAATTATCATGTCCGAAAAATTTTTAGAGAGATTCTCAATCATTCTTTCATAATAAGGAGTGTCCAAAGAATTGACAAACAGAACAGTAATTTTTTTCTCTGATAAAGGTGATTGTACTTGAGCTGCTATGTCTCTCCATCTATGTGTATATTCTTTGAATGTTTCAGTTGATCTTTTTTTCATGTTCTGCAAGGACAACCTATCTGGCATCATATATTCAACATGCTTGTATTGTGCTAGAAAGGCCCTAGCTAATTCATTCCAAGAGCAAATCTTACTTCGGTCTAACTGAGCATACCATCTTGCTGCAGCTCCAATGAGACTATCTTGAAAGTAATGGATCAATAATTTATCATCATGAGTGTAGCCTATCATCTTTCGACAGTACATGGTAATGTGTATTAAAGGGCATTTTGTTCCATCGTACTTCTCAAAACTTGAGGCTTTGAATTTTGATGGAATAACAAGATCAGGTACTAGACTAAGTTCACTGACACCAATATTCTCGTACACATCATGGCTTTCAATTGCTTTCAGTCTCCCTTCCAACAGATCATACTTACCTTTCATCACTATATCTTCTGATGGATCTGGTACCTTTTTCAATTTTTTTAATTCTTTATGATCATCCACATTGGGCACAGTAGTGAAGTCGTGAGGAGTATGCCCAAGATTAACATTTGTCTGAACTGATGGTAACTTAGCAAAATGGCCAACATAAGGTTGATCAGTTGTTAGAGGTGCTTGTGACATATGGGGATCTTAAACATATGTGAACCCAGATGGATACAATGGTGTCTTGATAGCTGTTTCCTTCCTTGTCCTATGCGTCTCAGCAACTTCTTTTTCTTTTATCAATTCCACTATCATCTGTTTTAATTCTGTCAGTTGTCTATTCACGTTTTGTTGCATTCTCGTAACTGTTTCACCGATCTTTCCTTGGGCCTTTTCTACTTTGTCCATTTGACTAACACCTTCATTTTCCATGATTATGGTACTGGCTCGAGTGCTATAAGTGTGCAGACTCAACTGACCTTGTTTCCTATAATAGCTATCCTTGAACCTTTTATTAATTACCAGAAGTCAGAAATGCATGGCATGAATTCTATTATATATATATATATATAAAATTTGCTTCGAAGGTTATGACAAGTATATTTACAATTATCATTCCTCATCCTTAGCTGGCATGAAAAATAATGAATTCAAGCAAATGATGCATGATATGCAAGTCAAATTTTATTACTTTGGTGAGGGGAAACTTGAATTCCATCCTATGTTCAAAATGGGTCATCTAGATATATCCTTTCTGTCTCAAAAGTTTGGTGAAAACATACTTGTAACCATCATTCTTTTTTCCACTTTTTTTTAGGCACGCCAATAGAATAAACAGATGCATCAATTCATAAAAAATCTAGGTTAAAAGAAGTTTTCATTCATTTTTAAAAGCATCAAGTTTACACATCATGAACCATTCTAGGACTAGAGCCAAAAAGTGCTAAACATGCTCCAACTTCCCTTTGTCTTTCCTAAAAAATAGTTGACTATGATTACTAGGGAGGATAACTCTTTGCTTAAAAAGCTTTTTATTCATCATTCTGACCAACTTTACTGTTATCTGCAGCACTGCCTACCATTTCGACATGGATCAAAGAAGGGTTCTTATGAATAACTGGCTTCATTTTGGTATCAAAACTCAGATATCTGGCTTTTATCAATCCTTGCACCCTATGTTTCAAAGCTGTGCAATCTTTCAGAGAATGACCCACAACACCAAAATGGTATTCACATTGGGCATTAGGGTTATACCATTTAGGAAAAGGTGGTTTACAAGGTTCAGCAGGGATAGGGGCAATGAGGTAGTTTTCTAAGAGCAGTGAGTATAACTCTGTGTAGGACATGGGTATTGGATCAATAGGGGCTTTTCCTTTAGTGTTACCAGAGTTTTTCTGTCCTATGGTTGGTTTATTTTACTGAAAAGGTGCTAGTATAGTTGGTCTCGAGGTGAATTGAGAAACTTTGGATCGAAGATTGGGTTCAAAAAGTAGTGACGGGATAGCATGCTGACCAGATGATTGTGAAACATGAGATGGTGGATATGGGTTCAGGTGTGAAATTCTTGGTGGTTGCATGAAAATTAGGGGTCTAATTCTAGGTGCTTGGAAATGAGGTTGAAAATGGTCATAAGGAGGATTTAGGTATGGGTTAGGACTAGAGATAGATGGTTGTTTGAAGCTAGGTGACTCCTTATTGGAAATCAAACTCTTGAGCTCAGTTATTTGCGTGGCTAGTTCACCCATTCTTCTCTTAAGTTCGCCCAAACTTCGATCACTGTTCAAATCACCTAATGCTTTAGCATACTCTGGCAGAGTGTTGGAACTAATGGGAGCTAATTGACCTTGACTTGATGGTAATGACAATGGTCTTTGAGGAGGAACAAACTCAACTCCATCACTTCCTCTAATCATTTCTATCAATTGAGCCATCTGTTGTTTCATCTCTCGAAGCTCAAGCCATAATTCCTCTTGATTCAACTCCAAAGCACTAATCCTTGCTTTCAATTGATCTTCCATTTTCGTCACTCTGAACCCCACCAAGACAGACATTTTATTCCAGAACTTAGACAAAAAATTCTAGACTATTACCCTTATTGAATGAATATCACAAAAAACAAAGACACACAAAGTATGTTTATGAATACATGAATATGAGAATGTCATGAAATGCATATATACTTATGACAATGAATGTTTATATGTACAAAGACCCAAATAAAAATTTTCGTCAACCATGAATGCATATGCAAAGAATGCAATGTTATGTTGC
Organism: Durio zibethinus; assembly: GCF_002303985.1. Next base: position 2,199,264 of record NW_019167904.1, read on the forward strand.
AAGAATGGTGGGATATGAAATGCAATGTATGTTCCATACGACCTTATGAATCTATATGCATGAAATGCAATGACATATTTACATGAATGATGAGATGTATTCCTATGACCAATGCTTATATGGAATGCATGAACTTACCAAGTGCATGTTATATTTTTACATGGGATGTAATGCTTGTATTATGCCAACCTAGTGAAACTGACACTACTTTTTATGATGTATATGGGATGGGATACATGTATTATTTTTTATAATGTATGAAATGCATGAAAATTGATTTTTTTTATTGGGCCAATAAACAAAGAATCTAAAAAAAATTAATCTTTAGAAATGTTCTTTTGCCCTTTTTTTTTATTGACCTAAAATAAATACCACATATTCAAATATAACACACACAAAGAAAGAAAAAAAATTAATAAAATAAAATGACTCAAGAATTCAAAACAAACAAGTAAGAGAAATAACCATCTGACAAAATAATATAACGTATAATGTCCTAATTTTTGGTAATTTTTTGAAAGACAGCATGGCTTTATCCTAAGCAGGTTTCTTATGGCTCACGATATGCTTGGTTTGGATTGACAGGGTCTAAAGGTTCCCAAATTGTTTCTCACTATCATCCATATTGGACTAGTAAGGCACCCCGATCCCTCACCCATTACAGGCTACGAACGGAAAGGGTTCAATCTGAGTGGAAGTGTTTCGCTAGCAAATGCGGAGGTTATCACCTCACGAGAGCGTAACTACTTTACTTCCTCCTAAAAGGATGGAGCCCGGTTATAGAGCTCATGTATGCAAGTGAATATGCAAAGTGTGTGCAAGGTAATGTATTAATCAAAATAACATGAATAAATCAAAAACAAAATCAAAATGAAGTAATAATTAGCACATAATTTATTTCATTTATTCACATGACTGTTTTCAAAAAATAAAAAATAAAAAAAATTAAACTAAATATCAAATAAAATCAATTAAATCCAACCATTTTCAATAGCGCATAATTAAAATTTTGGCCTGACTCTCAAAATTCCCCAGTGGAGTCGCCAAGCTGTCATAACGGTTTTGGAACCGCCAGACGTAAAAGATGATATTTTAAAAATTGAGAAAAATAAATAAAGAGGAGTCGCCACCAATCTTTGTTAGGGTGTGATTGGCCACCCAAAAGTTTATCTTTTTAATAAAGCTATAAAAACGGGTTTAAAGTTTATCAAAAAGATCAATTTTGGTCTACGAAAAACCAGATTGGGTCCGGGAGTCGATTACGCATGGGGAAGGATTAGCACCCCCACAACGCCCATAAATTGGTACCATTCAATTACGCGCTATTTTCGATGTTGGATAAAAATGATTTTAATTTGAAATTTAACTCTAATTCCCTTCATTAAAAAAATATTTTTTTGCTAAAATTTTTATTTAAGAATATTGAGAAAATCTTTAAGTTAAAGAATTATCTTGAAATTCTCTAACATCTAGGCAGAATTTGAAATAACGCTTTTCACTTAAGATTTAACACAACAATCCTTAAAATAAAATAACACTCTTTATGAAAAATTGTTGGTGACTCTCCAACATCTAGGTAGAGTACCATGAGTAAATTAAAGAGAGAATAATGCAGACAATTATTAATGATAATACGATAACGTATGTATGCTAATGAATGTCCTTTATAATGAAATGCAATTTAAGAGTTGGATTCTTAAATATAATGAGACCACCCCGACTCTCCAACATCTAGGCAGAGCTTAGGTGCGACTGTTTATATTTAAGATCCTAATTTTATTTTTATTTTTTTATTTATTAATCTTATTATTAATATGAATTACGAACTCGTGTGAAAAGACTTAACGAAGTAAAATTTTCTAAATACCCCATCATCTAGGCAGCATTCGGGAACAAATTGCTCCAAATAAAATTTTCACACGTGTCCTTAGGATTTTTTTTAGGACTTTGGATTTTAAGGATTTTGGATTTCGGGGGGTTTTGGATTTAATGGATTAGGAAATAGTGCTTAAGGTTTCGAACATCTCTAAAAATCCCCAACATCTAGGCGAATTTTTTAAGCAAGTTCGATTTTAATAATTTTTGAAGATTAATTAAAAATTTCTTATGTTTATTTATGAAAAATAATTAACAATAATTTCCCAACATCTAGGCGGAATTATTGTTTTAAAAAAATATTTTTATTCCCTCCAACATCTAGGCAGGGAAGATTATTATTATTATTTTTAAAGCATTTTATTATATATTTTTTTTTATTATTTGTTCTTAATTTTATTATTATTAAAACGATTAAACATTTATTCTAACAAATTTATAAATTTATCATGCATAAATATAAAAAATATATTTAAAATAACAAAAAATAATAATAAAAAAAATTAGAAAATTCAAAAAAAAAAATTTACCTGAACCAGACCGGTCAACGGTCCGATCAACGCTGGTCCGGGCGGTCTGACCGGTTCGACGGTTGGATCAGCGGTTCGATTCGGTCTGGTTGGTTCGGTGGTTCAGTACCGGTTCGGTTTTATCTGGGCAGTTCGGTTCGGTCTAGTCAGACCGGGCAGAGCGGATGAAAGAAGCGGGTCGCGGGTCTGGCGCGCGGACTCGGGTCGGGTCGCGGGTTGACGCGCGGACTCGGGTCGGGTCGCGGGTTGACGCGCGGATATTCGGGCTTAAAACGACGTCGTTTTGGGCCTTTAATGAAACGACATCGTTTTGATTTTGGCAGTTTATATAAAAGGCTCAATTTTTTTTTGGTCAGTTTTTTATTTTCCAGAAAAAAAACTTTTTTTTTCTTCTTCTTCAGCAGATCGCCGGTCAACCGTTGGTGCCGCCGCCGTCCGTCGTCACCGCCGATCTTCGGCTGCCGTTTTCGGTGGTCGAAAAATTTCAAAATTCTCCCACAAGCTCTTCTCGACCCCTTGAGCGCAGATCTGACCTCCTTTTCACCAAAAGGAGTCTCAAAATTCCTAGATTTGTCTTCAAAGTTTCGGCCAAAAAATATTTTTTTTCTGCGTTCTTTCTCTTTTTTTTTTTGAAGCTGACATTTCTTTCTCTTCTTCGTGCAGGAAGCTTGGCGCTGAGGTTCCTCGCCGTAAGCGAGGACTGTGTATTTTTTATTTTGTTTCTGTTTTGGTTTTTTTTTGTGGCAGTTCTGTTTGTGGTTGTTTTCGGTTGGTTTTTGTGTTTGGGTATTTTGGGTGTTTGGGTGGGTGGATCGAAATTTTTCGTTCCTGAACTCTCAAGCTGGAAAAATTTTTTGTTTCAGAATTCTCACTTGAAAAATTTTTTCATTTTTCTTCTCCCTCTTCTTGTTAGAGTTTTTGTGTTGATTTTAAAGAGTTTCAATTAAGTGGGATTTGGCTGGCTGTAGGGTGGTTAGTTGGTAGCTGTAGGGTGGCTGGCAGGAGGCTGGTCGGGGGGTTTGGTTGGGTTAGTCAGGGAGTTGGTTGAATGGCTGACAGGGAGTTGGTCACGGAGTTAGTTGGGGCAGTTCGGCGCCGTACCAACTCCTTGACTTCTGTCTGATTTCCATTTTGTTTTTTTGTTTGTTTTGTTTTTTCTTTTTTGTTTTGTTTTGTTAAATATTATTATTAGAAATCAAACGGTAGACCCGGACAAAATCGGTGTCTACATAAAGAAAAAATTCAAAGAAGATTTTTAGAATAATTAAAAGCCAAATGGGTCCACTAGAAGATGAAGATTTTTTAAGGAGAATCGAAAGACTTAAAAGGGCAGGACTATTAGAAGTGGCTTTTAAAGATGGAAAGAATTGAACCAAAAGTTGAATTAACTTAGATAAAAATGCATGATATAATTCATTGGTTGCATCTTTATCCTTTCAATCATCACAATTATTACATGCATCGCATACCTCCTGGTAAGTTGCATAAAAGATTTCTTTATGAAACATCAGGAAGAAGTCCTCTTTTTCAAAACAAATATGATGGCCTTGAAGGTAATATGTTACCTCCAAGATAATTCTTAAAACCAAACTATCGGTTTATGGAGTACCCAATCCCCTATTTCTCAAATCATAGCTCAGTTATGGTTACTTTTATTTCCTTGACTTGCGATTCAGTCCCGATCGTCGTTAATATTTGACTTGTGATTTAATCTCGATCATTCTTAAAGCTTCTTGACTTACGATTTAATCCTAGTCATTTTTATTTTTTTGACTTACGGTTCAGTCCCGGTCATCGTTAATCTTTGACTCGTGGTTAATCCCGATCATTCTTATAGCTTCTCGACCTATGATTTAATCATAGTCACTTTTATTTCTTTGACTTGATGTTCAGTCCCGGTCGTCGTTAGTCTTTAACTTGTGGTTTAATCTCGATCATTCTTATAGCTTTTTGACTTACGATTTAATCCTAGTCATTTTTATTTCTCTGACTTACGGTTCAGTCCTGATCATTTTTATAGTTTTCAAATTATAGTTTAATCCTAGTCTCCTTATTTTCTAATTTACGATCTAATCCCAATCTCTTTATATTCTGACTCGCTGTTCAATCTTGATTTTTTTAATCCAAAATCGTAGTTTAATCTCAATTGTTGTCTTTATTTTTGACTCGTGGTTTAATCTCGGTTAATCTCGATTGTTGTTATTTTTTGACTCGTGGTTTAATCTCGGTCTCTTTATTTTCTGACTTATGATTCAATCCAAATTGACGTTATTCTAACTCGTGGTTCAATCTCAATTTTTTAATCCAAAATCGTAGGTTAATCTCAATTGTTGCTATTTTCTGACTTGTGGTTTAATCTCGGTCTCTTTATTTTATGACTTGTGATTCAATCTAAGTTGATGCTATTCTGACTCGTGGTTTAATCCCGATTTCTTTAATCCAAAATTGTAGTTAATCTCGATTGTTGTTATTTTTTTACTCGTGATTTAATCCCGATTAATCTTGATTATTGTTATTTTCTAGCTCGTGATTTAATCTCGGTCTCTTTATTTTTTGACTTGTGATTCAATCCAAGTTGACATTATTCTGACTCGTGATTCAATCTTGATTTCTTTAATCCAAAATCACAGTTTAATCTCAATTGTTGTTATTTTTTGACTCGTGGTTTAATCACGGTTAATCTCGATTGTTGTTATTTTTTGACTCATGGTTTAATCTTGGTCTCTTTATTTTCTGACTTATGATTCAATCCAAGTTGACGTTATTCTAACTCGCGGTTCAATCTCGATTTCTTTAATCCAAAATCGTAGTTTAATCTCGATTATTATTTTTTTTTGACTCGTGGTTTAATCTCGATCTCTTTATATTTTGACTTGTGATTCAATCTAAGTGCAATCATGATCTTGTTATTCCTTTACTTGTGGTGTTGCCCCAATCATTTTCTTTATTATCCGACTTGTGATGTTGCCTTAATTGATTCCTTATTTTTCAACTCACGATGCCATCTTGGTCATTTTCTTTATCATTCAAATTGTGGTTAAAAATTCATCAAAACAAAAAAAAACAAAAGAAAAACTTTTGAAAAATCCACGGTTTGATTCTGGACAAAATCGTTATCTTTGTCTTTGCCATATTCCTGATTCTCAGTAATGTGCAAAGATAGGCAGCTGTAGACACCGATTTTATCCGGTATATTTATATATATAACAATAATGATTTTAATAATAATAAAATTTGTTTAATTAAAATTAAAAATCAATTAATTATTAAAAAAATAGAACAAAACAGAAAAAAGAAAAATCGAGGATGGCAGTGGTGCCTTCTCCGACACCACTGCCACCAGGCCTTACACCCCACCCTTCTGATCACCATACCCTACCCTCCACCCCTCTGATCACCCATCCCGCTGATAGCCACTACCCTCACTGTCAAATAAGACATAAACAAATAATAAGGAATGGGGCTTGTGCTTACACCCCATACCGAGCCCTGTGCCCTTCCCTCAAACACACGCATGGTCGGAGCTCTATAAATAGAACTCCTAGCCAAACCAAAAAATACACAAAGAGAGGGACACTGCAAAAAAAAATATTTCAAAAATAATAATAAATAAAAAACACAATCCTCCCCGTAGGGAGGAACCTCAGTGCTGAAGCTTCCTGCAAGAACAAAAAAAATTAGATCAGTCTTCGTTTTACAAAAAAAAAAAGGGAAACAAAAAACTTCAAACCTCGATCTACACCAATCGATGCTGTTTCTGGCGAAATGGGTGGTAGATCTGAGCTCAGGAGGTTGAACGAAACCTTCTAATAAAATTTAAAATTTTTCGATCACTGGCAAACACCGCCAATGGTGACCCAGTAGTGGCTGGCCCGACGGTTGGCGATTGGACGGCAAGAGAGCTCTGAAGCTCTCCCCAGGGCTCTCCCTTTTTTTTCTTCCTAAAAACAAAAAAATAATGAACAAAAAAAATGTCAGTTATATATAAAGGCCTAAAGGCCAAAATGACGTCGTATTGGGCAAGAAAAGATTCGCGCGTGGACCCGAACTCGACTCGAGGTCTGCTCAACCGACCCGCCAACCCAGTTCCTCAGCAACCCTAAATCGTTTGATCAGACCAGACCGAACCGCTCCCCAAACAGGCCTGAACTACGCCTCAACCAGCTTAACCGAACCGCGCGTCGAATCGAACCTTTTTGGTCCAAACGAACCGTCGTTGACCAGTCCGGTTCAGGTAAAAATTTTTTTTTTTGAATTTTCTAATTTTTTTATATATTATTTTTTTTATTTTAAGTATTTTTTATATATTTATGCATAATAAGGTTTAAATTTGTTAGGATAAATTTTTTAATTGTTTTAATAATAACAAAAATAAAAATAAGTAGGATAATGATTAAAATATATATATATTAAAAATGCTTAATAATAATAATAATAATAATAATAATAATATAATTATTTTTTTTTCTGCCTAGATGTTGGAGGGAATAAAAAAATATTTTTCTAAAGAAATAATTCCACCTAGACGTTGGGGAGTTATTATTAATAAATTTTTATAAAAAGAAATATATAAGAATTTTTTAATTAATTTTTAAAAATCATTAAAATCAAACTTGCTCCGAAAATTCACCTAGATGTTAAAAATTTTTAAAGATGTTCATATTTTTTTAAAAATGAAACCTTAAACACTAACCCTAAAAATTCAAAATCCCTTAAATCCAAACCCCATAAAATCCGAAACTCCTAAAATTCAAAACCTTAAATCAAAACTCTAAACCTTCCATATCCTAAAATTCAAGCCTTAAAATCCTCTAAATCTTAAAACCAAACTTTCAAAATCTCTACTCAAACCCTTACTCAAAACCTTTTGAAAATCCTAAGGATACGTGTGAGAATCCCATTTGAAATTATTTGTTTTCGAATGCTGTCTAGATGATGGGGTATTTAAGAAACTTTATTTCGTCAAGTTTTTCATACGAATTCTTAATATGCTTTAATAATAAGATTAACTACAAAAGTATAATAATGAAATAGGATCTTAAATATAAACAGTCATACCTAAGCTCTGTCTAGATGTTAGAGAGTCGGGGTGGTCTCATTATATTTAAGAATCCTACTCTAAATTTATATTTCATCACTTTGCATACATACATTATCATGTTATTTGTATTGTATTTCTCTGTCTTTAATTTTCATTTGTTGCCTACAATACCATCATTTATTTTCTCATATAAAATTTTTCAAAATATATATTTTTGATATTATAAAATAAAACAAAAATAACATTTCGAAAGAAATAATTTTTGGTACTTTGCCTAGATGTTGGAAAGTTACTAATAATCATTTCTTGCAAAGAGTGTTATTTTTATTTTAAGATAATATTATATTAAATCTCAAGTGAAAAAGTCATCTTAAGTTTTGCCTAGATGTTGGAGAATTTTAAGATAATTTTTTAACTTAAAATTTTTTTTAATATTCCTGAAAAATGAATTTTAACCAAATTTTATTTTTTTAAGTGAAGGAATTAGTGTTAAATTTCAAATTGAAACTATTTTATCCAACATCGAAAATAACGCATGATTAAATGGTATCAATTTATGGATATAGTAGGGGTGCTAATCTTTCCCTACACGTAACCGACTCCCGAATTCAATCTAATTTTCGTAGATCAACATTTGTCTTTTTGATAAACTTTAAACTCGCTTTTATAATTTTATTAAAAAGATAAACTTTTGAGTAGTCAATCACACCCTAAAATAAATTAGTGACAACTCCTTTTTTATTTCTTTCGATTTTAAAATTCATTACGTCTGACGATCTCAAAATCATTATAACACTTAGGCATCTTAAATTAATAAACCAAATCTCCGAATATATGCTATAAACACGTACTATTATCTTTGGCAATTTACAAAACATTGCTTTCTTTTCTTTCATGTTTTCCTTTTCAGTTCCTATCATAGTAGTTTTGAACAAATTCCAAATTATTGCTATCACTTTGGTCCTGGATGCACCTACAAATAAGGACAATAGGCATAAAATTATTGCTATTTGCTATTTTATCAAAATCTATTTACTTTATAGGAAATAAATTTTTAAAAATTATTTTTTAATAATAAAATTTCTGAACTTGTTAGGAGGAAAATTAAAACACTATTTTTATCCTTAATTTTAAGTTAAAATTCAAAATAATTGTTGTAAGAGACAATAAATAAATTACAAAACAACACGTGTATATTATGATTAAGTCACCACCATAAGATTTTCTGTGGATGTGGGTCTAATGTTTTTTTTTTCTTCTTTTTCATAATTACGTTGTTACTTAGGGAAGGAATTCAAAAGCGCTTTGATGAAAGACTGGCAGGCAAGCAAACCACTTTATTTTTTATACTTGATGATCATGTGGTTTGAGCAGCGGACGAAATTTTCTAACGCCTTATTTCTATTTAACTTGTATTTTACTATTAATAATATTCTTACTTAATTATCTTGAATTAATTTTTGATAACCTTATTATTGTTCTTTCATTTAATTTACGGTTAAATTAAATTTACTGAAAGCTAGGTGAATTTTCTCAACCATCACTCCATAAAAAAACAAATCTTTGAGATAATTGAAGTAATTAATTGAAATAAAACTTTTCAATAATTTAATTTTGTCTTTCTCTGCACTTGAATACTTTTTCTGTTTCAATTTTTTTTTGTTCCTTTTTCTTAAATATCCTCAAATTCTATTTTATTTTTTATATTTTTATTTTTTTTATTTTTTTATATTAAAAATTATGAAATTTTAATTTTATAAAAAAATTTTAAATTTTAATATTAAATATATCAAAATTAAAGTTTCTTTTAAAATTTCATAAAAATTAATACTATTCAATTAGTTTCAAACGAGTAGAGAACTTTTTTTCTATTTTTACTATGGGTAGGTTAGGTCTACTCGTTAAATCAAACTGTTTTTTTTTAATTTTACAGGTGAGTGGTCTAAATCGAAACGTACAATGATGAAAAACAGCCCAGAATTTAAATATATAGTACAATAAAATAAAAATTAATTGTTTCCAATCCCCACAAATTTAATAGTACTATGCTAATATGTAAGATATCAGCCTCAGCACTTTCAGCATCTTGTCTTGCATGAAAACCCAAGGAAGACTTGGGGGGGGGGGGGCAAGGAGCTCGTTTATGCGAGGTTAATGCTCTCTTCAATTATGAAGATAACCTTGGCAGCTTGTTGCACTTTATGACTTTTGCGGAGGGGACCAGAACCTACCGACAAAAGTCGGAATCACAGTACTTATAATTTTCTTGGCATGCTGCTTTCAAAAACGAAGATAAAGTAATTCAAATAAGACTTTTCAACAATTTATTTGGCCTTTTTCGACACTTTATTTTTTTGTTTTACTTTTATAAGTGAAAGGTCTAAATCGAAACGTACAACAATGAAAGACAGCCTGAAAATCGATATATAGTACAATGAAAATAAAAAAATAAATTATTCTCCAATCCCAAAAATCTAATGGTAATACTAACTATGGTGATATGTAACTATGTTTTCAGCCAGGCAATGCTTGGAATTTTTCTTTTTTTAAATGAATGTTGTGTTTTATTCGTTCAATCGGCAGGAATCATACAATTAGAAAGATAAATTCGTACTACTTTATTAAATAATTTATCAGAGTTTTCTTTCAATTAGTTATACCATTACTTGATCTTATCTTCAATTATGTTGAAATTTGTGAGATCAATTATTTATTCTAAGAATAGATTAAATTTTATTTTAATTGTAAAAATATGTTTATTTAACATTGGATTCTATATCTGTTAAAAAAATTGGATTCTGTAAATTAAACAGAAATAAAATTATATATTCTTATTAGTTTTTATATGTATTTTAAATTTTTATAAAATAAAATTAATTTTTTTATATTTAAATTTATTTAAAATTATGTGAAAATAATAAAAAATATTTAATTTAAAAAAATAATAAATTAAACGAATAAAATTTAATTCGAATCAATTTAATTTCTTTAAAAGATTTATTCAAATTCAATTCAAATTTTTAAAACTTATAATATTATGCATTTAATGAAATAATCTAATTCAATTCAATTGATTATCATCTCAACTTCTCTCCATGCTCATACTTTATTCTTTTATGTTAACAGTAAAATATTTACTCTTCATTCATTCAAGAGTATTTTTTCTTTCTTTTTTAAAGAACAATCATCCTGTTTTTGTGGGTAATTACTCGATTCATTCGACTACAATCTTATTGATTTTTCTTTTTGAGGAAACATAGGCATTTTAAATTAATAAACCAAACCTCCGAATATATGCTATACATATACATGTACAATTATTATCTTTGGCAATTTACAAAACATTGCTTTCTTTTCCACTTACTATCATAGTAGTTCTGAACAAATTCCAAATTATTGCTGTCACTTTGGTCTTGGATGCACCATCAAATAAGGACAATGGACATAAAATTATTGCTATTTGCTATTTTGTCAAAATCTATTTACTTTATAGGAAATAAAATTTTAAAATTATTTTTTAATAATAAAATTCTGAAATTGTTAAGAGGTAAATTAAAACACTATTTTTATCCTTGATTTTAAGTTAAAATTCAAAATAATTGTTGTAAGAGACAATAAATAAATTACAAAACAACACATGTATATTATGATTAAGTCACTATCATAAGATTTTCGGTGGATGTGGGTCAAATGGTTTTTTTTTTTCCTTCTTTTTCATAATTACGTTTTTACCTAGGAAAGGAATTCAAAAGCGCTTTAATGACAGACAAACCACTCTATTTTTCATACTTGATGATCATGTGTTTTGAGCAGCGGACGAAATTTTCTAACGCCTTGCTTCTATTTAACATGTATTTTACTATTAATAATATTCTTATGTAATTACCTTGAATTAATTTTTGACAACCTTATTATTGTTCAATTTTTAATAACCTTATTATTGTTCTTTCATTTAATTTCCAGTTAAATTAAATTTCCTGAAAGTTAGGTGAATTTTTTCAACCATCACTTCATAAAAAAACAAATCTTTGAGATAATTGAAGTAATTACTTGAAATAAAACTTTTCAACAATTTAATTTTGTCTTTCCCTGCACTTGAATACTTTTTCTGTTTCAATTTTTTTGTTCGTTTTTTTTTAATATCCTCAAATTATATTTTATTTATTTTGAATATTTAAAATTTTTATTTTTTATGTTTTATAATTATATTTTAAAATTTTTTAATTTTTTATATTAAAATTTATGAAATTTTAATTTTATAAAAAAATTTTAAATTTAATATTAAATACATCAAAAATAAAGTTCCTTTTAAAATTTCATAAAAATTAATGCTATTCAAATAATTTCAAACGAATAGAGTACTTTTTTTTTTTTAATTTTTACTATGAGTAGGTCTAATCTTTAAATCAAACTTTTTTGTTTTCTTTTTTAATTTTATAGGTGAGTGGTCTAAATCAAAACGTACAATGATGAAAGACAGCCCAGAAATCAAATATATAGTACAATGAAATAAAAATTAATTGTTTTCCAATCCCCACAAATTTAATAGTACTATGCTACTATGAAAGATATCAGCCTGAGCACTTTCAGCAGGCAAAACCCAAGGAAGAGTTAGTGGGGCAAGTAGCTCGTTCATGCGAGGTTAATGCTCTCTTCAATTATGAAGATAGCCTTGGCAGCTTGTTTCACTTTATGACTTTTTGCGGAGGAGACCACAACCTACCGACAAGTCGGATTCACAGTATTTATAATTTTCTTGGCATGCTGCTTTCAAAATTGAACATAAAGTAAATTCAAATAGGACTTTTCAACAATTTAATTTGGCCTTTTTCGACACTTTATTTTTTTGTTTTACTTTTATAAGTGAATGGTCTAAATCGAAACGTACAACAATGAAAGACAGCCTGAAAATCGATTATATAGTACAATGAAAATAAAAAAATAAATTATTCTCCAATCCCAAAAATCTAATGGTAATAATACTAAGCTGATATGTAACTATATGTTTTCAGCCTAGTAAAGGCAATGCTTGGAATTTTCTTTTTAAATAAATGTTGTGTTTTATTCGTTCAATAGGCAGGAATCATACAATTAGAAAGATAAATTCGTACTACCTTATTAAACAATTTATCAAAGTTTTCTTTCAATTATTTATGCCATTACCTGATCTTATCTTCAATTATGTTGAAATTTGTGAGATCAATTATTTATTCCAAGAATAGATTAAAATTTATTTTAATTGTAAAAATATATTTATTTAACATTGGATTCTATATCTGTTAATAAAATTGGATTCTATAATTTGGCCAAAAAAATTTGATTCTGTAAATGACGGTCTTAAAATAAAAATCAACTAAAAAACTAATTACATGGTAAATAAAAAATCTAAATTTAAGATCAAACAGAATCAAGGAGAAATCCAATAAGTAAATCTAGTAAAACACATTGAAATATTGTCATTTCTGTTAAAATTTTGTACTTTTAATTTTAATTTGTTGATTTTTTAACATAAAATAATTATATCGATGAAAATCATCATTTCCATTAACAAAGCAATATTTCATAAAATACTTCAATGCCATTACTCTGCTAAAAAAATCAATGAAATTGAAAATATATGGAAAAAGTTTATTATTTGCGTCAATAAAATATTTTTTAAACTATTTTAGTTCCGTTATTTTTTATTAAAAAATCAACAAAATAAAAAGTGAATTGGTAAAACTCAATAAAATTGAAGTATAATGAAAAAATATTTTAAAGCTATCAATCTTAGCATTCATCTCTTGCTTTGAAATTTTAAAGCATATTAACTTTTCCTTATTTTACAATGAAATATTGGAAGTTAAGTGAATTTTCTGTTACTAGATTTACCTTTAGGATAATAGACAAAAAAAAAATTATATGATGTCATTATACGAAACAACTTTTTTTAATATGTGAAATTAAAAATAATTTACATGTCAATCACAATTTAATAAAAAGATAAAAAGTATAATTAAATCAGTTAATTTTTGAGATAATTGAATTAATTGGAATAGATTTTTCAAAAATTTCAATAATATTAAAAGATATAAAAAATTTATACACTATAATCAAAAAAATTAAGTTTTTATTTTTTTTATAACTATCCAATATTTATTTGTATTTAATTAAAATTTTATTTCGATAAAAAAAAATTAACAACGATAATTTTTTTAGCAATTAAAATAAAATTTCATACGACAATAATAAAATAATGAAATTTATCATGTTAAGTAATTAATATATGTAAAAATTAAATCAAATAAACTTTTTTATTTTTTATTTTCTCTCTTTTTTTTAAGATCTTTATAAAAATTCAATTAACAATAATTTGGAAATTAATTCATTTAATTGTGTTACGTTATTTAATTTTATTTAATTAAAAATTAAATTAAATTAAATTAAAAATTAAAAATTTGATTGATTATAATAAAATATTAAAAATTTTAAATAATTATTAAATTATAATTCAAAACATCTGTTATCTTTAGCCTTTTAATCCCTACACTTGATTAATTTTTCATTTTTGCTGTGTCTAATCTTTAAATCAAACCTTTTTTCTTTTATGTTTTTCCTATCACTTCAATAGGTGAGCGGGATTTAAATTAAATTAAATTAAATTAAAAATTTGATTGATTATAATAAAATATTAAAAATTTTAAATAATTATTAAATTATAATTCAAAACATCTGTTATCTTTAGCCTTTTAATCGCTACACTTGATTAATTTTTCATTTTTGCTGTGTCGAATCTTTAAATCAAACCTTTTTTCTTTTATGTTTTTCCTATCACTTCAATAGGTGAGTGGTCTAAATCCCACCACCCTTGAAAGGCAGGTTGAACAACCACTCCTTCACCAAGACCAAGTAGTGCAATGAAATAAAAATTAATTATTTTCCAATCCCGACAAATCTTCCAATTAAATTGTCACAATTTTTTGTGGTTAAATTTTTAAACTTTGATCTTTTATTATTTTTTATTTATGACTAAAGAAAATACAAAAAATTATTTTTGAAAATTTGAATCAAGTAATTTCTTAATATATATTTTATAAAATTTAATTGATTAAAATATTTAAAATAATAACAATCAAAATTAAAAAAATTTTGATTAAAAATCAATTATAACAATTTAATTAAGACAGGAAAACTTCAATATTAATATTTTCGTTTATTCTATCATATGTTTTACGTTTTTAAGTTTGAATACGTGTTAATATGAATTGATTTCTTTAAAAATCTAGTGTAATTTATGCGGCGTGATTAATTATTGTATTTGATAAGAATTTAAGATTCTTAAAATGTAATCATTACTTTATAGATCATGTGAATCTCATTTAAAATAATGAGGAAGTTTTACAATCGATAAAAGATGGTCTTTAAAATCATTTAAAGACAATTATTTTCATAGTGGTGGGTGTATATGAAGTTACGATTCTGTCCCAAATTTTGTTTTTATAAGAAAACTTTCATTTTTGAATCATTTCAAGACAATTTGTTGATTTTAACTTTTAATATAAACAGGATCGCAGCAAGATCACCATCATCATCAACACATACTACTTAAAATGAATCCATATCATTATATAGGTAAGGGACCGAGGAACTGATTTATTGGAGTGGGGTCTTTCTCTTTTCCCTACCATGACCCCTTGCTGTCGGTGAGGGTGCTGGACCACACAGCATACGGTAGAAACAAAACAAAGGCCTGAAGTTGAACTCTTAAATAGAGGGTAAATGCTGTGACTGTAGCACTTTTTTTATTATTTTTTATTTTTAAAAGTTTTTATTGTTGTTCTATCTTTTTACAGTATCTGTCAAACTATTAGATCATGAAATAAGCACAACACAAGGAAAGTGTTTTGGGCTGGGCCGGGGGGAGGGGGAGGAGTAGGGATATTAATGGGATATTTGGTTCGGAAAAATTTATATATATTTTTTAAATTTTATCATTAGGTGTTTAATTTTAATATTTAGTTTAAAATAATTTTATTTCGAAGAAAAGTGATAGATTTTTAATAAAACTTAAAGTCTCGAAATAAAAAATTTATTTTTTTGTGATATTTTAAGATTTTGAGAGAGAAAATTATATTATTTTTAAATTTAACATGAATAAAAAATTATGAAATAATTGTTACTATTTTAAAAAGTATGTCTGAAGTTGACTGTAAATCAATCTTAGATTTTTGCTGCTAAAAAATATTTTTATATTGTAATTAATAGTGTTTGGCATGAAAAATGTCTTAAATAATATTGTTCAATTTTTTTTAGAATAATCCTAAAAAAAATTAAATATGATTATTTAATATGTTTTTTGACCAAAAATCTATTAAGAAAATGACTTAAATAATCATCTAAAAAAAATAGATTAGTCTTAAATAATCCCTTAAAAAATATATCATTAATGAGATATTTGGTTCGAAAAAATTTATATATATATTTTCAAATTTATTATTAGGTATTTGATTTTAATGTTTGGTTTAAAATAATCTTATTTCAAAGGAAAGTGATAGATTTTTAATAGAACCTAAAGTCTCGGAATAAAAATTTTACCTTCTTGTGATATTTTAAGATTATGAGGGAGAAAATTACATTATTTTCAAATTTAACATGAATAAAAAATTATGAAATAATTGTTACTATTTTGAAAAGTATGTCTGAAGTTGATTGTAAATCAATTTAGATTTTTGCTGCTAAAAAATATTTTTATATTGTAATTAATAGCGTTTTGCATGAAAAACATCTTAACTAATCTTGTTCAATTTTTTTTAGAATGATCCTAAAAAAATTGAATAGGATTATTTAAGATGTTTTCTGACAAAAAATTCATTAAGAAAATGCCTTAAATAATCTTTTTAAAAAATAGATTAGCCTTAAATAATCTCTTAAAAAATATATCAGCATTATTTAAGAAAATCTCTTAAATAATCCTAAAAAATAATCCTAGAAACGTCTTAAATTATCCTAAAAAATAATTGCTAAAAGAAAAAGTCAAACTTACGACTTTATGATTAATAACCATATGTTTTAACTAACTGAATTACTTTAATTTTTTTATATTTTATCTCTTAAATCTTATAAGTAATAAAAGAGATTATTTTAAAAGTTTTTAGTAAAAAACACCTTAAATACATGCAGTCCAAAATTTTGAAGAGTATTATTTAAGGCGTTTATGACAAAAACATTAAAGCTCTAGAAAAGAGAGGTTGAACTTACAACCTCATGGTTAATAATCATATACTCTAACTGACTAAGTTACTTTAATTTTTTTATATTTTATCTCTTAAAAAATTAAAAATTATTACAAAAAATGTCTTAAATAATATCTTTTAAAAAATTGAAGAATATTATTGAAAGCATTTTTTATTAAAAAAAAGTCTTAAATAATCATTTTTAAAAAAATATTAAATATTTTTAAAGATATTTTTTAATAAAAAATACCTTAAATAATCATTTCATATTTTTTTAATAGCATTTATTTAAGACACTTTTGGACAAAAAAGTCTTAAATAATTCTTTTTAAAAAATTTATTTAAGACTTTTTTCAACCAAAAATATTTTAAATAATCCTAAATATTTTTTTATTGATGATATTTTATAAATAAAAATAGCAATAAAAATATTTGTTTTCTTTTATTGTTAAAGGTATCATTTATCATTTAGGTATTTATTATTAATAAAAACTAATAAAAAGTTACCATCATATATATTAAAAAAGTTATGATAATTATTCAAAAATTAATATATGTAGATTTTTCATCAATCAAATGAATAAATCTAATCAAATGAATAAATCTGAATAACGGATACCCTGAAAATAAAAAAAAACATCGGGTATTGCACTTTGTTTAAGATCACACTTTCTCATGAAATTCAAAATTCCATGAACTAAATGACTCCTAAAGGTAAATAATGTGTTTTTTTTTTCAGTTTTATTTTTTTATTTTTTTATATATTTAATAAATAAATTTTAAATTTCATTTTTCTTATTGATTCGCTTGATATAAAAAATATAACATCTGTCAAATAATTTAATTCTTTTTTTGCTTTCATTTTTTTATTTTCTTTCTATTTATAATTTTTTTGTTTTTATTTCATAAATATTTTTAAATATCTTAAATTTTTTATGGCGGATCCATTTGATATTGTTATTAAAAATATATTTTTAATAACATTTTTATTTGATAATTTTTAAAATAATAATATTATAGGTGTCAACCTCACATCTCATTTTTTTATCCTTTCTTTTTTAATATTTTCCTTATTTCTTTGCAAATCCATAAAATTTTCAAAAATAAAATAATTGTTACTGATGTTATGTGTCAAGTGATTTTTTTTAAAAATATTTGTCTTCATTTCTTTTTTTATTTAATAGATATTTTTATTTTTATTTTTGTAATTAAAAAAGTCAATTTTATCTTAATAATTAAAAATATTTTTTATACTTTTTTAAATAAAAAAATGGTTTAAAATATATATTAATGGAGAAGTAAACATTCCATCTAAATTTGATTTTTTTGAGCTTTTTAATATCTATGATATAAAAAAATGATGTTTTTAATCAATAGTATTAAATTAGTTTTTAAAAAAATTACAATACAAATAAAAATATATAATAGATAAAAGAAAAAGAAAAAAAATAAATAAAAATAAAAATAAAAATATATGATATAAATTTTGTAAAAAAAACTAATGAGGCACGACAACTCAAAATTTTTTTATTTTAATTTAAAAAGACGTATATGTGCAGGTGACCTTTTTTTAATAAATTTTTTAAATTAAATAATTGACAATAAACATAATTAATGAATTAATTTTCAAAGAAAAATTTTAATAAATATATGAATAAAAAAGACTCGTGTCCCATAAGTTTCCATTCTTTTAAATTTAATAGTTGTTTTTTTTTGTTTAATTTAGAATAAATTGAGATTTTTTCAAAAAAAAAAAAAAAAGTCAATCGAAGACCTTTTCATACTCTTGCTTTGTCATCTCGCTAACCACAAGAATCTTTCTCCGTTGGGATGCCGCGCGTTCCTCTTGTAATCGGAACCGTCAAGAGAGGGGAAAAAACTATCTGATCATTTGCTGGTTGCTAAGATCAGATGGAGGTATGTTCGTGAAAATCCCTTCAATTCTGTTCGTTCTTTCATGTAAATGAACTTTATTCTCTGTTTGGCGTTATGTTTACTGTTTCCAATAGTGTTTTTTTTCTTCAAGTTGTCCTGATCTTCTGGTTGCAGATCTGTTATTTTGTTAGCTTCACCTCAAATTTGTACCACTAAAAGAAACTCTCTAACTATTGATTGCTAAGATCGGAAGCAGATGCATTCGAAATTTCTTTGAAAATCTTTCCGTATTCTCAGTCTAGGTTTTCTCATGAAGTTTCAATTTAGCAAATAATAATAATAAAAAGAACACCTTTTATTTTCTTTTTCTTTTTATGTTTAGAGATTTAATGAATTTTGTACTACATACACACTCGTATCTCATGAATCTCACATCACTTACTTCCGAAATTTGAATTTAGGATCTTCAAATTAGAGTGTCAGGTTTTACCCATAAAAGCTAGAGACGTTTAAATTCTCTTGGTTATTTCTTATTGTTGGCACTTAGTTGCTGCAGTTACGTTGGTTATCATGGTTGTTTGCTTGTTTGCTTTGATCACGTCCTGTTGTTATTTTCTTGTGTATGCAGATAAATCATTTGGTTTATTATAGGACAAATGAATTCAGAAAATAAAAATTAGTATTTGTTTTAGAGTGTGAAAATTTACTGAGGGATGTTTTATTGATTATGCCTTCGTATTAATTTGATAGATTATATATATATATATACCTATGTACTTTCCTAACAGTAAATTTACTGAAAAAAGAAGTTACAAAATAAAAAAAAAGGAAGAATACTGCCCCATAAGCATTCTTATGCAAATGAAGAAGTTCAACCACAAATCATTGAACAAAGCCTATGGGTGAGGAACATGAGTTGCGTTAAGGTGTTCATTCTTTCAATTCGATTAATTTTGAATTGAATCACTTTAAATCAAATTAATTGAATTATATTATTTTATTTTTATTAATCGAATTAAATTTATTAATTTCGAAATTTAGTTAACTCAATTTAATTTGATCCGTTCAGTTAATTTTTTCAGTTAACCGAAAAAATACATTTAAGTTCATTATATTTTAAATTCTTAAATTTTCATATTTGAAACCAATTAAATAAAATCATTTAATAAAATATTTAAATATCAAAATATTAAGCTAAAAACTTTAACAACTTATAAAATGAAATGGACTATTTAATGTATTTTTATTTTGATATTTAGATTCAAATTGAATTAACAAAAAATTGAAATTTCGTTATGTAGAAAGCTTAAAGAACAATTGTCCTCATTTTTTCTTATTCTTTTTAGAATGAAGGAGTACATCAAATAAATAGGAGCAGTGAAGTTCTTTATTAGGAAACAACTTACATGAAACAGAAAAAAAATAATAATAAAAGGAAGGAGATACAAATCCCTAAAAATTTGACAATTAGAATAATTAACTAAATCATAAGAATAAATGAGAAATATTTCCAAAATAAATTACGAAATCAAGTTGCACTAATGTAGGAGAATTAGATTTTTACACTTCTGCTGAAGTTGGCTTATGAACGTTAATTTGGATTTCAATATGTCAAAGATGCTTCTAGGAAGAGCATTAATCAAAATATCTTTAATTTGGGAACTTGTAGGGATATAGGCCAGTTTGAGCGATCCATTTTCTATCTTTTCCTAATGTCGATCCAACTTTATGTGCTTGGTCCTATCATGATAAACAAGATTTTTGGCAATACTTATAGTAACCTTATTGTCACAAAACAATGTCATAGATGTCACCGTCTTAACTTTTAATTCTCCAAGTAACCTCATCAGCCAAATTCTTTCACAAATACCATGGGATATTGCTCTAAACTCAGCCTCAGCACTGCTCATAGCTACAATAGATTGCTTTTTACTTCTCCAAGTGACCAAATTACCCTAAACATAAGTGCAATATCTAGTAGTAGACTTTTATCTGTTACTGATCTAGCTTAGTTAGCATCTATGTACACCTTGATTGCCCTATCTATTGACCTCTTAAGGTATAGACCTTCACTGAGACTCTTCTTTAATTATTGTAGGATGTAATGAATACACTTGAGATGCCGCTTGGTTGGATTATTCATGTCTCTACTCACCATCCCTATGGCAAACTTGATATTGGGTCGTGTGTGGGAGAGGTAAATAAGCTTTCCTATGGAAAAAGTAAGAGTAAAACTGAATGTATATTGAAAAACTGCTCATAAAGAATTATAGAAGCACCTTAGGTTTATATACGATTAACTAGTGGGTAAACTAGGAAACTAAATCTTCTTAAAAATTGGCCCTATAATTGAGGAATTGTCTATCCTAATTTTTTTTCCTTAATTTTAGGGATACAAATACTTAATTCTAGGGATACAAATATAAATATACTGATTACAAGATTACAATCAACCGTAAATAAGTGTTTTCCCACAATCCCCCTTAAGCTGGTGAATAGGTTTTTTCCATTCTTAGCTTGGAAATAATTTCTTGAAATGTTGCATTGTTGAGACTTTTAGTTAACACATCTGCAAGTTGACTCTTGGTTGATACATACAGTGTAGAAATCAACCCATTGTCTAGTTTCTCCTTTATGAAAGGCTAGTCTACTTCAGTGTGTTTTGTTTTGCCATGTTGCACATGATTGTGTGCAATGCGCAGACTTGTTATCATAGTAGAGTCTTATTGGTCCATCTCACTTGATCTTCAAGTCTTCTAGGATAATTATTAACCATGGTAGTTCATAAATTCCTTGAGCCATTGCTTTGAACTCTACTTCAGCACTTGATCTTGCCACTACATTTTGTTTTTTACTCCTCAACGTCACAAGATTACCACCTAGGAAAGTGCAGTAGCCTGATGTGGATCTTTTATTAGTTACTGAACCTGCATAATCAGCATCTGTATATGCCTTTAGAACCAGTCTCGAATTTCTTTTGAATAAGATACCTCTCCTAGGATTGGCCTTCAAATAGTGCAATACATGGTAGGCAGCCTGTCGGTGCATTTCTTTAGGACTATGCATAAATTGACTTATCGCACTTATAGCATATGCTATATCAGGTCAAGTATGTGAGAGATAAATAAGTCTTCCAACTAATTTTTGGTTCATCTCTCTATCTACAGCAACATCTTCATTAGCTTCTCCAGGTTTATGCTTAGGATCTATAGGGATATTTGCAGGTTTACATGCGAGCTTCCTAGTTTCCTTTAGAAGATCCATCACATATTTTTGTTGTGAGATGAAAATCCCATGCCGTGAGTGAGCTACTTCAATTCCTAGAAAGTACTTTAATCTCCCTAGCTTTTTTTATCTCAAATTCTCTAGCAAAACACTATTTTAAATATTCCCTCTTTTTCATCATCTTCAGTTACAATTATAACATCAACATACACTAATAGAACTATGACTCTCACTGAATCAGAGTGCTTGATAAATAATATGTGATCTCCTTGACTCTACTTATATCCTAGTTTTAACATTACTTTGGCAAATCTCCCAAATCAGGCACTAGGAGACTGTTTAAGGCCATATGAAGCTTTTTTCAGCTTGCATACTTTTTTTGCTTCTAGATGACCTCCAAATCCTAGTGGAACCTTCGTAGATATTTCTTCTTCCAAATCACCATGTAGAAAAGCATTCTTTACATCAAATTATTGGAGCTGCCAATTGTAATTTGTAGCCAATGATAACAAAATCCTAACTGTATTAATCTTGGCAACTGGAGCAAAAGTTTTCCGAGAATCCACTCCATAAGTTTGAGTGTAGCTCTTAGCCACTTGCCTGGCTTTATACCTTTCAATAGTACCATTCGCCTTGTATTTTACAATGAAAACTCATTTATACCCAATTGAATTTTTTCCTTTAGGCAACTCTACCAGTTCCCATGTCTTATTTTTCTCTAAGGCCTCCATTTCTATTTTCATGGCTTGCCTCCATTTCTCACTAGATAATGCCTCAAATAATGTAGTTGGAACAGAAATAGTGTTTAGGCTCACAAGAAAATTTTTGTGGGATGGTGAGAATTTTTCAAATGACACAAAATTAGAGATTGAGTATAGTGGATGCTTAGTACATTCTCTGGTTCCTTTCCTAATGGCAATAGGTAGATCATAATCACTAGTTATAGTTTTAGGAGATTTATGCTCATTTTGAGAAATGAAGTCAAATATTGTAGTTACCTCATTTCTAGAGTTAGGATTAGGTTCTTGGATTGGTACTGGTTTAGGATTTGAAACTTTCCTTCTTGAGTATACTTGTAATTCCTTCATAGAATCAAGAACAATATTATCTTTTGTCATATTTTCTGTGTTTGGAGTGGGTTTAGACTCAAATTTAATGTTTGACTTAGACTCAGAAGAAACGGGTTTTGACTTAGAAGAATTAATGGGTAAGGGTGAAAATGTTGAAGAAGAGGATAAATCAAGCAAAAAGAAGTCTTTATCTTTATCTTCCATGAATGAAGTCTCCCCTGAAGATAAGGTTGAGTAAAAAATGGTTTACTTTCTTCAAAAGTGACATTTGTAGACGCATATAATTTTTTGGTAGGAGGATGATAACATTTTTACCCTTACTGAGTTGATGAATATCCCACGAAAATGCATTTAATTGCTCTAGGATCCAACTTTCCCCTATTGTGATTGTGAACATGAACAAATGATGTACAACCAAATATCCTAGGTATGAGATTGTTTGTGGTATTAAAGTTGGGATAGAATTGTGAGAGTAGTTTCATAGGAGTTTTAAATCCCAAAACCTTTGAAGGTAACCTATTTATTATATGTGTGGCAGTGAGAACAACTTTCCCCCAGTAGGATTTGGGTACGTTTGCTTGAAAAAGTAAAGTTCAGGTTGTGGCTAGTAAATGATTGTTTTTCCTCTGTCACTCCATTTTGTTGTGAAGTATTAACACAAGATGACTCATGGATAATCCCATCTTTTTGGAAATAGGTAGATAATCTCTGATTGAAATAGTCTCTTGCATTAGCAGAACTAAATCTCTTGATTGTCACTCCAAATTGATTTGGATCATGTTTTGGAATCTTAAAAACACACTATTCACATCTGATTTGGATTTAAGTAAAAATATCCAAAAGAGCCTAGTTCAATCATCTATAAAAGAAACAAACCACCTTGCACCCGAAATATTAGGAATTGTAGACCCATTATGTCACTGTGAATTAAGTAAAAGGGGTAGAACTTTTATTGCTAACTAGAAAAGACACACGTCTTTGCTTTACAAGTTCACAAACATCGTAATAAAAATTTTTGGCATTTAATCCTTTGAACAAAGAAGGAAACGTGTTTTTCAAAGTTTCAAAAGAAAAATGTCCAAATCGAAAATGATAAAGCCATATTTTGTCTTTATCGAGAGATTTTTCAGAAAGAAATGACAAAGATAAACTATTCTTGATATTACTTATGTTGTTTGATGTCTCATGATAGTATAGTCCATCTTTCTTTTTAGCAAGTCCAATCCTCTTCATTGGACTCTGGTTCTGAAATTCACAATAAGAGGGATAAAAAGTCACTTTGTAGTTCATATCTCTGTAAGTTTTTGTATAGATATCAGATTAGTAGACAATCTAAGAACATGAAAAAAATTTTAAGAGCAAACGAGGGATTAATTTGAACATCTCCTAATCTTGCAACTGTAGTAAGTGAACCATCTGCAACAATAATTTTTTTTATTACTAGGACACAGGGTATATGTACTAAACTTGTGTGAGGAATGTGTCATGTGGTTTGTGGCTCCTGAGTTAGTGACCTAAGAACTCGTAATAGAGTTAACCGAGACATTTAATTCATTAGAATTAGAAGCTTTACCTGAACTACAGGCCTTACCCAAGGATCATATCCCGGTAGGGTTTTCAATAGGCTTCTCAATCTTTTCTTTGTTCAACTTTCTTTGTTTTCGAGACATCTATAGTACTTCGGTGATTCTTTCAGTTGACACTTCCTCAAATTGGGTGATAGTGATATCTTTCGTTGAACTGAAACAAGTCTTAAGATATAATTGGAAAGGATTCTTAGCAATGAAGGATAAAGAAGGGCAAAATAAAATGGCTATGAAGGCCTTAATAGGGTTCGGCCACGAAGGCCAAAAATAGAAGTCAACAATGAAGGTTGAAAGTTTTACTTCCCACGAAGACCCTAAAGCTCTGATACCATGTGGAAAAACTAAGAGTAAAACTGAATGTATATTGAAAAAGTGCTCATAAAGAATTATAGGAGCACCTTAGGTTTATATACAATTAACTATTGGTTAAACTAGGAAACTAAATCTTCCTAAAAACTAATCCTATAATTACGAGATTGTTTATATTAATTTTTTGTCCTTAATTCTAGGGATACAAATATAAATATACAGATTACAAGATTACAATCAGCTGTAAATAAGTGTTTTCCCACATTTCCAATTAGTCTTTGGTGTCGTCCTTTGTCTGTGACAAAGCTTTCATCTTCGCTTCCAATTTTATTAGTTGAGTCCATGGGTGTATCTACAAGTTTGCATCCAATCATGCCGATTTCTTTGAATAGATTAAATACATACTTACGCTGAGAGACTGATATTCCATTCTTAGATTGAGTCATTTCTATCTCAAGGAAATATTTAAGGAACCCCAAGTCTTTTATTTCAAACTCCTTTGCAATGAGTTTCTTCAAATCTTCTATCTTTTCCTTGTGGCTCCGATGAGTAAGATATCATCTACATAAACAATACGAATGACTCTTTTCCCTTCATTAGTGAACTTAACAAACATAGTATGAACAAAATGACATTGAAAGAATCCATACCTCTTCATTGCCTTGGTCAACCATTCAAACCAAGCCCGAGGAGATTGTTTAAGTCCATACAAAGACTTCCGAAGTTTGCACACTTTGCCCATGTTGTCTTGCCTTTGGAAACTAAGGGGAATTTCCATGTGGACATCCTTCTCAAGTCGCCATTTAAGAATGCATTCTTGATGTTAAGTTGGTGGAAAGGCCAATCCAAGTTGGTTGCTAGTGACAATAGAATTGTGATTGAATTGAGTTTGGCTATTGGAGCAAATGTCTCCTCATTGTCTATCCCATAGGATTGAGTGAACCTTTTTGCAACAAGTCTAGCTTTGAACCTGTTTATACTTCCATCTATAT
Organism: Durio zibethinus; assembly: GCF_002303985.1. The sequence goes on from NW_019167904.1 coordinate 2,224,979, forward strand.
TGTGCTTTATTGTGAAGATCCACTTACGTCCAATCAGGTTTTTCCCTTTAGGCAAATCTAAAATTTCCCATGTACCATTCTTCTCTAGTGTTTTGATTTCTTCAAGAACTGCTGCCTTCTAATCTTGTTCATTGAGGGCTACCTGAATATTTTTTGGAATTTGCACGTTGTCAAGGTTAGTAGTAAAGGTTCGAAAGTTTGGATTTAACTTTTCATATGAGATGTACTTGCAGATAAGGTAGCGGGTGCATGATTTCACACCTTTTCTTAATGCAATAGGTATGTCAAGGTCTCCAGCTAGCTCACAAGTTTTTGTCTCATATTCAATAAGAACATTACCTGTGTTAGTTTTAGGTTCTTGGAGACTTGGATCAAGTTGATTTTTAGTTCTTGGCTGTGTATAGTTATCCATTTCTTCCTGCGTTTTTTGCTTCCTTGAATAGACTATCAGTTCTTTTGTTTTTTCTTGCATAACCTTAGGGTTTGAAGAGTCAAGAATTGTCTGAACAAGTTGGGTTTCAGAATCTGTGTGGTTGATAGGTTGGGTAGGTTGAGAATCTAGTTTTAAAGGGACTGGTTGAGAATCTGGTTTTGAAGGGGCTAGTTGGGAAATTGGCAAGTCAATAGCTAAGAATTGATATTCTTGAGTAGTATTCTCCCCTTGAATATCATTCTTGTTGTAGTAAGGAAGATTTTTAAAGAAGGTGACATCTATAGAGCTATAGAATTTTTTTTGTGATGGATGTGTAACACCTATAGCCCTTTTGGTTTGGGGAATAACCAAGGAAGATGCATTTTAAGGCTTTGGGATCAAGCTTGCTACGGTTTTGTTGGCTAATATGAACAAAGGAAATGCAGCCAAAGAGTTTGATGGGAATACAAGAGATCAATCAAGTTTGTGGGTAGGAAGCAAGGAGAGTTTGACAAGGTGTTTTAAAGCCAAGAACTTGAGAAGGCATTCGGTTAACCAAAAAGGTTGCAGTGAGGATGGCATCTCCCCAAAAATGTTTAGGCACATTGGAAGTCAACAAAAGGGATTTGGTCAATTTTATCAAATGTGTGTTTTTCCATTTGGTAGCCCCATTTTGCTGTGGAGTGTTAATGCAAGAGCATTGATGGATAATGCCATGATTGGTGAGGTAAGGGCCAAGAATAGAGTTGAAGTATTCTCTCCTATCGTCAATTTTAGGACTTGGATTTTGGCTTGGAATTGGGTTTGTACCATACTATTGAAGTTTTCAAAGATTTAGCCAACCTTGAATTTTTATTTCATAAGGAATACCCAAGTAAGTCGAGTATGATCATCAATGAATATAATAAACCACTTAGAACTTGTGATATTATTAACTCTTGACGGTCTTCAAATGTCACTATGAATCATTAAGAAAGGTTGAGATGATTTATAAGAAAGGCTAAGGTAGGTATTTCGAGTGTGCTTGGAAAGTTGACAAATTTCATACTGAAAATCTTTAGAGATTTTATTGAATAATGAGGAAATAGCCTTTTTAGGTACAAAATATTTGGATGTCCTAGTCTATAATGCCATAACATGATAAGATCATCCTTACTAGTACTAGAGGCTAAGGTTGTACAAGAGTTTTGTGGTATCTCAATTCCATGATCTTGAAGAAGGTAGAGCCTATACACATCCTAACACTACTAATAATCTTCTCCGAACCCAATTTTTAAAATTCACACAAGTTGGGAAAAAAATTTAGTGACACAACATCTATCATTCGTAAGCTTACTGATGGAAAGTAGGTTATAGCTTAAATTAGGGACATGGAGGATAAAGTCGAGCGTTATGTATTTTGAAACTACAATAGAACCTATTCTTACCACTTTTGAGAGAGCCATTAGCAATTTTTACAGCAGAAATGTCATAGCAAGGTCTATATGTGTTGAATAAAGATGCATCACCAGTCATGTGATTTGATGCTCTTAAATCAACAATCCAAGATTGTGTATTTCCTCGTGGAACACTTAAGGTGTTTAGGAAATTGCTTTTTTGTGCTAGGAAACTAGTTTCAAAGGTTGTAGGCTTGTTTTAAAGGGTTTGTTGGAGCATCACCTTTTCACTTTTTTGTGACTTTCCTCATGCCATATTTTTGTAGAAGAATAGTTCTCACTCCTGCTGGTCATAACGGAAACTCGTGTTGCTATAGTCTAATGGTTTAGGCCGATTTGCTTTGATACCATGTGAAGTATCAAACTTAAAATCAATTGGTAGAAAGTGGAGGGGCCTAACCTGAATATAAGAGTACAAAAAATTGGATATTTATTGAATGTGGGATAACCTATTTTAACAGGCTCTCATCACGTGTAAGCGAAGATGGAAGAAGTCTACTACGTAACAGATTATGAAAGGGCAATGAAAGAGAATCCTAGCTTTGATACTATTTAGAAAACTTAAAGAACAATTGGTCTTATTTCTTCTTATTCTTTTTAGAATGAAGGAGTACATCAAATAAATAGGAACAGTGAAGTTCCTTATTAGGAAGTAACTTACATGAAACAAAAAAACAAAATTAATAAAAGGAAGGAGAAACAAATCCCTAAAAACTTGACAATAAGAATAATTAACTAAATCAAAAGAATAAATGAGAAATATTTTCAAAATAAATTAGGAAATCAAGCTGCACTAATATAGGAGAATCTGATCTACACTAATGTAGGAGAATTAGATTTTACACTTTAAAATCATTTTTATAATTGATCGAAATTAATTCAGTATTTGGTTAATTAACCGAATTAAATTAGTTTAGTTAAGTAATTAAATTAAAATTGAACATCCTAAGTTACCCAGAGAAAGTTGGCTTGGAGACCAAACTTCCATGACCTAATATGTGGAATGTCTATCTATCTGTAATCATGGATAAAGATCAGATTTTAAGGTTTTCCCCCTTAGGCAGCAAATTACTGTTTTAGCATCCTAAAATTGTCCAAAACAATCTCAAAATATCTTTCATGTCCAAACCAAAAATACATATATTTTTTAATTGTGCAATTTGTATACACATGAATTGAGGGTCAATCGGAACTTAATGCCACAATTAATAAAGCATTAACAGAAGAAAATGCCATGATTAATGAAAGTGCTGACAAAAGAATATTTTGTTGTAATGTAAGGATTAATACATGATTTTTTTAAATTGTAGGAACCAAAATGGTATGTAATACAAAATATATCTATATATTATTCATCTAAATTTAGGTTTTTCACACTAAAAACGAGCAAGTAATGGTGAAAAAATAATTATTAAACTTATTTTATAAATGCTTTAGAAATATACTTTTACGCATTAAAAAAATCAATTTCATTTGAAAAAACATTCATATGCTACGGACAACTCAATTTAACTATAAAAGGTATCTTGTCGAATTGATTTTAATCACTTCATGTTGTGTGGAGCACTATATAAATGTTTGTTTAACATATTGGTGGTTTCATAAATTATAGGAAAAGAACCCATGAGATGTAATCATATTAATTTCAATTATATATGTGTTAAAATATAAATTTTGCACACTAAGTGCAAAGTAACTAATGCTGGGCACCCAATAATTATTAATTTTTTTAATAAATGATTTGAAAATATATTTTAAAAAATAAATTTAGATCAACTTGGACCATGGGGGTGAAAATGTTGTTGAAGAAAACCGAAGATTTATGTCTAGATCAACTTGAATGTATCAAGAATATACTTCCTGAGTTAAATAGTGGGGAGGATTCCCCTCATTTGAAGAAACTTCACATCCAAAGTGGTTTGGAAATCCAGTATATCGCCACAGAAAAAAATGACTTTTTTCCATTACAGCCCATGAGACTCGGAGAGCTGCCACAGCTCATCAGGTTTGGCTCCAAAGAGAAGACATCTAAGCAGGAGCAGAGAGACACAGGCACCAAGCCACTTTTCAATGAACGGGTATTTATTTATTATTTATTATGGAGCATTCAATGGCTTAGTTATAATTTTCACATATATATAGATCTCGGCAAATATATCTAGTTACTATAGTTAATAAAATTTTCAACTAAGAATATTAAATTACTTAAAAAATAATGTTAAATTATATATTTTTAATTATTTATGCTTCAGATTTTATATTTTATAAATATTTTCATTTATATATACAAATAATCCAAACAAATAACATTGAGGCATTGAACAGTGAAATGTTATTGGAATTGGTATGAGTTTATAAGAATTCAAAACACATCAATAATCAACAAAGCTTGTAATAATTTTCAATATAATTTTTTTACAATTACAATTGCCCTAATAAATAGGCAAAAACAGTTCAGTGGCAGAATTTTAGGGTGATGTCGGTTTGGTTTGATTTTAAATAATAGTTTTAGTTAATGTCCTGTATTTTGGTTTACCAAATATTGAATTAAAACCAAACCAAATGCATTTTATGGATTGAAAACCAAATCAAACCAAATATGTGGTTTTAATATTCAAATCGGATTTCTGGTTTTTCACTTTTTTTCTCAATCTTATAAAACTTGCTTGTGACTATAAGACCCCATCATGTCATCTCACTAGAATCAAAAGCTATTGTTTTCTTTCCCCTTCTTTTGTATTTGTACATATCATGTTCATAGAACAAGATGTGTATCTACAGATTGTGTTCCCCAGCTTGAAGGAATTGCGCTTGTCTAGAATCAACATTAAAAGGATATGGCCTATTCAACTCGCAACATCTTATTTGGGTCCGAGCTTGAGAATATTGATTGTTCATCATTGTGGTAATTTGAAGTATCTACTATCACACTCTGTAGCTAAATGTCTAGTGCAGCTCAGGCATGTTGAGATAATTGACTGTTGGAGCATGATACAAGTTGTTGAAGCAGAGGAAAAGCTATACGAAATAGGATATATGATTTCCTTCCCTTCTCTAATCTCCCTGGAGATAAGAAATCTTCCAGAGCTCACTGGATTCTACTCAGGAAATGATAGTATTGTATTCCCATCCTTAGAAGAAGTAACTGTGAAATGCTGCCCCAATATGAAGATCTTCTGTAATGGAGTTCTTGAAACCCCAAAGCTTAGGAATGTACAGATATCTGAAGGGGAACATATAGATTGTCGGGTGGGAGATCTTAACACCACCATTCGGCAGTTCTACATAGAAAAGGTACAGTCAGATTCATGATTTTCTCCTTGTCTTGCCGCCTTCTTATCTATCTGCATTTTCTTAGGTTCTAATTTAAAGACAAACATACTGATTGTGCATCTTTGTTGTCACCAATTTGGAAGTTAAAGAAAAGGGATAAAGCTGAAAGCGAAGGTGAGCTTAAGGTAGAAGTTGGAATATCAAGCAAACAAGGAGAGGAGGCTGTACAGCAGGAAGCAATGCTAAAAGAGAAAAAAATTGAGATCTTATTATCATCACCAATTGATATGTCTAGCCCTGCAATTAAATATGAAAAAGATCAGAGAGCTGCACCAGAAATATCCGAGGAGATCAATGAAGCAGAAGGGATTTCAGAACGTGATCCTGAATTTGGAAAGATACAGCACTTATCTGATGATGTTGAAGTGACTAGAGAAAGAACAAGTACTCCAGTTGAGAAACCCTTGTCGGCAACAGGTGAGGTTAATGCATGTAGTTTAGTAGCAATGACAATATACATTATCTTCTTTACCAAACATTTTCTTACCCGAGCAAAATCTAATCAAGCCTTGTTCCTTTTGAAACAGAACATGTGCCATCTTTGGCAGCAGAAAATCTGGAGATTATTCCCGATGAAAATGAAGGGACATTCTCTAGCCATGAAATAGAAATGGAGGCTGCACATCGTCAGAAGGAAAAAGGTCATAATGTTTTTGAAGAGACAGAAAAAGTCAGTCAACCGAGTGAACCTGCTCCAACATTGACATTATCCACGCCTAGTACTAGAGAAATAGTGGAACCAGTTGCAGCAATTCCTTCCACAAAAGATGATAATCCAGTAATGGATGAAGCAGAGGCTGAGATTCTTAGAGTACCTGCAATGACAAATATTGAGCACAGTGTGTCAAAGATCTTGGAATGCATGGGCAGTACTGAAACAGTAAGAAGACTTGCTGTTTATGGAGTTTGTGGGGTGGGCAAGTCCAGTGTGCTGAGAGCATTGGTCAATAATCCCGAAACAAAGCACAAGTTTGATTTGATCATTTGGGTGACAGTCTCAAAATACTGGAGCAGAAGGAAGATACAAGATCAAATTATACAGCAGTTGCCCCCTGCATCTTCCAATGCTGAACCATTCCAAGTTTTGAAGGGCAAAAAGTTTTTGCTTCTGCTGGACGATGTTTGGGAGTGGATTGATCTACACGAAATGGGCATTCCTGATCCCAGCCAAGAAAATGGTAGCATGATGATACTTTCAACTAGAGAATTGAAGGTTTGTCATGATATGGGGAAGATTGGAGTCATCGAGATTGAACCTGTCTCCAAAGAAGAAGCTTGGACACTGTTCCATGAGCAAGTGGGTGGGGTAGTTGACTTGCCAAGTATCAACTACTTTGCAAAAGGTATAGTTGAAGGGTGTTGTGGACTGCCTTTGTTAATTATTGTTACTGGAAGAGCCCTGGCTGATGAAGAAAATGTCACTGAATGGAAGCATGCTTTCAATGAATTTTCGGAGCCTGGTAGAGATGTCAAATCCCGTATGGAGGACCTAATCCAGCTGCTAAAATTCAGCTTCTACCGCCTGAAGTCTCGCAGCTTAAAGAGTTGCTTTCTTTATTGTGCCTTGTTTTCAGAAGATCAACAGATGAACACTAGCGAATTTGTAGATTATTGCATCCAAGAAGGTTTAATTGCTGGAAGTTGGTCTGATGCATTTGAGAGGGGACATGATATTCTTGATGCTCTTCTGCGTGCTTTACTGTTGGAAACTACTGAAGGTGGTCGATTAATCAAAATGCGTGATGTAATGAGAGATTTAGCGTTGGGAATCTTGTCATCAGACACTGAACTCTGTCAGTTTCTGCAGAGAACTTATTCAAAACCATTGAAGCCAGAAGATAGATCCTCATCCACTAGCGCTGATGGTCAGTATTTATCAAGAGTTGTTGCAGGTCTAACTGAGCCACCTACGGAGAAAGAATGGGAACAATCCGAGATTATGTTTTTGATGAATGATAAGTTGTCCGCTCTGCCTGACAAACCAAGTTGCCCTAAACTTGTCACATTGTTTCTGCAAAGGAACTATCAGTTGAGAGGAACTATCAGTTGAGAGTGTTACCCGATCTTTTCTTTCACAACATGCCTCTCCTTAAATTGTTGAACCTATCCAAGACTAGAATCAAGTACTTGCCCAAGTCAATTTCAAATCTTAAAGGACTAGAAACACTTATTCTTCGTGATTGCGAACGCCTAGTCAAGCTCCGCTCTGAAGTTGGATCTCTTAAACATCTTCAAGTACTTGATCTTCGGGGCACGGAGATCATTGAATTACCTAAAGAGATTGCTCAGCTGAACTCTCTAAGCTACTTGGAAGTATCCTTCTATGGATCTAGCACCAACAGCAAGCATGCTAAGCTGCCACCTGGATTGATTTCCGAACTTGAAGCATTGGAAACACTAAGCATAAGTGTGTACCCAGGAGATAATTGGTGGAATAAGAGTGTCGAATCCTTCATTAAGGAAGTGATCAACTTGAAATTGTTGACTTCTCTTTCCTTCTATTTCCCAGAGGTCAAGTTTCTTGAGCAGTTCCTCGGAGAAAGTGCATCCTGGAAGGAAGAAAGCTTAACAGAGTTCAAATTTGTTGTTGGCGCTGACATCAAGTTTAATGCATCACGAGTCCCACAGTATGTAGAGCTGAATTATGGTCTAATATCCAGTCAATGCTTGAGATTTGTCAACAGTGAGAAGATACCTGATGCAATTGTTAATGTGTTGGCTCGATGTACTGCTTTTTATTTAGATCATCATCTTGACGTCCACAGGCTGTCTGAGTTTGGGATTGGCAACATTAAGAAGTTGAAATATTGTATAATAAGTGAATGTCCCGACCTTGAAACTATTGTGGACAGCGAGGAGGGAACTGAGAGTGTATCATGCCTGGAGTACTTAAGTATTCATTATTCATGGAGTTTGACAAGCATTTGGAAGGGTGTTGTCCCCAAAGGAAGCTTTGCAGCTTTACGAACTTTGTCTTTGTATGCATGCCCAAAGTTGACTTATGTTTTCAAAAGCTCAATGCTGCAATTCATTTCCAACTTAGAAGAGTTGCTGGTTGATGACTGTGAAGCAATCGAAAAGATCATTTCTATGGAAGAGGTCAAAGAATCTTGTTGTATTTCACTCAAAAGTTTAACACTTCAGTATCTTCCTAAATTGGTTCATATTTGGGAAGATGCTCAGACTAGGCTCTTGTTTGAATACATTAGTGTCTACGATTGCCCTCAGTTGAAGCAGATTTGTAAAGACTTGGAGTTGAAACAGACTCTGAAGGAAATAAGAGCCGAAAAGGATTGGTGGGATGAATTAGTGTGGGAGGAAAATGGAGTTCGCTTGCATTTTGAAGCCATTTTTACTCCTATCGGCGAGGGTGATGTACATAGTTCTTAAGACTTCCTAAGTTGTGAGGTTGTTCTGCCAAACATACAATGAATCCAGGCTGGCAGGTTTGTCTAATTACCTATATTGAAGCATGTTTTTTTTTTTTTCCCCTAATTTTATGTTTATCAGTAATTTTATTTTTTCCAGCTTGCTAAGGATCAGCATATAGCAATGATAGAAGAGACTGCTGCTTCTGCCATTGAAAGGTCCATAATACAGCTGTTGTGATGTAAAAGGCCTCTTCTGGTACCAGTCCGTATGGCAGAATCTAGTGTAGGGAAAGAAAAGAAGAGACGCTTCAGAGTTTCCTTTCCAATATGCCTGCGGATCCTTCTCAAACGGCCATGAAAATGGGATTGGTTACATGGTTGTTGCTGATATGCACCTCTTTTCTGACGTGCAAAAATATGATCAACTAAAAGTTAAAACAACAGCTGCGTGTGCTTTTTATGTGTGGATAAATTGTAGTTTTATTATCCAAGAAGCAGCAAATCAAAGCTACTGTAAAGCAGTTTGTACAATTTGTATCACATCACTTATTTGCATTACTAATATCTCTCATTCATCATCTTGTTTACACTACACAGCACCTAACAGTTGCAATCCCCATGCATTCAACCTGTCTTTAGAAGGAAGCCTATTAAGAATGGCCATCCATGCGATAACTGCATGCTTACGTATAAGTGGCTTACACAAGACAAGCCTATGCCAACCAACTTTCCCTTGTTTATGTCTTAATTCCTCCCATATGGCACCAGCAGGATGGTTTAAGCAACCCTACGCTGACGATAAAATCCTGGAAGCAATGTTCCTCATTTGTAGCACTTTTCTCATTCTCCAGCTACTGTTTTGAGGGATTGGCACATCCCATATGCTTCTCCCCTTTATCAGATTGTTCTGTGTCCATGCTATCCAAATTGATCTTTGCTTGTGCAAGTAGAGACCACAGATGCTTGATTATGATCACATAGGTATCTTTCAGCCCCAACCCTCCTTTCTGACTTGGGACTACAAATGGTTTGCCATTTGATTCTAGCCCCTAGTGCTGTGCACGGCTGTCCTTTTTATTGCAAAGCAAAAGTAACATTTTTTTCTTCGTCTGGTGCTTTTTAGGTGAAGCTGAGAGTGGATGAATGACTGAGATGAGGTTTTTTCCATGGCTGAAGAGTAATATATAATAAAACTGGAGACAGCAATAGCAGTGACATGCCTGCAACAGGTGGTCAACCCTGTTGGCATTGAAGTTTAAAAAAAGGAACATTGTCTCTAGCACTTGGTTCCACCATTTTACCCAAATTTCAGCTCCAAAAAGCAATCATGGCGAAGGAGTCTCTTTCAATTCTCATGATTAACTAATTGATATTCATTTTAGTATTTAATGACTCTCAAATATGAACACAAGTTCTTTGAGACCATACCATTGGGATTTGGCTGCTCATCTCTCCTGTTGTTTGGTAATAATAGTTGTTGAACTTGTAAATAAGAATTCAGTATTGTACTATTCACAAATATATATTATATGAAATTCCATTTAAAATTTAAGTTTAGATATGAGCAATGCGCTTATGCTTATATTTACAAGAACCAATTAAATTTCACATTAATGTAAACAAATTTAAAAATAAAAATAAATTAAGTAAAAATAATCAATAATAAATCACATATCTCATAATAATTTGTTATGTTGCTCATAAATACTAATATATATAAATACTTAAAATAAATAAAAAACTCACCTATGTCAATGTATTAAAAAGCTTATTTCTTACCTGTGGGAGCATATTTATAATCAATGAAAAGTAATAGGTTTAATCAATATAAAAAACGTAAAATTCGCCTAATAAAATCGATTTAAGCCTTGCAAATTATTTTAATGTAAATAATAATAATAAATATACATACTTATATTTATAGGGTGTCAAAACCATATTTAATATTTTTTGTTAAATTTATGTTGTGGTTTAGAGGCGAATCTAAGGGCAGGCGTGGGCCAGGCCCCAAAAACAAGTTTTATACCAATATTGTACAGAATTTGGGCCCACCAAGCATAATGTCGGCCTCCTTTGCCCCTTTGCTTCACTGTTTGGCCCCTAAGGCTTAAGTAGGGCTTCGCCTCTGGTTCTCGTGGTAACATAAATTTGGTATATACGTATCTTTCTACGGTGAATGTACCTAGTTCATCAAAGATAAATTTTCTACACGCTATAAGAAAAATCAACCGAGCCCTAAAATAAAGTGCTGAGAAAAGAATTCCTTCTTCGTCTTTGACGGGCAATTGGTAGAATCCTTTGAACTGTGTGACACTCTCGTCCCCATTTCAGGTATTGGGCGAAAAAAAAAGAAAAAGATAAACACCTTTCTCAAGCTTTTTTTAAAAAATAAAATTTATGTTTTCCACTATTTTATTGTTTAATTACGTTTTTTTGTGCGATTATTGTTTGGTTAGAAATTTGAAAATAAAACGTGAGAGTTTTTGTAAAAAAATTGCACAAAAAGATAGCCTAATCTTTTTTAGGTTAAGTACGTATCTCTTGATATACTAAACTTCCTCGAACTAAATTGCCTATAAAACAAAAAAAATATGAATGAATAAGTTTAAATTGTAATTACATGCTTAAAATGTAATTTATTTGTTCTGATGCCATTGACAGATCCAATATTACTTTTATTTTTTGAAGGATAGAAGTGAAAAATAATTAAATTTTTATAGAATTTAATTCCATTGGAAGAGTGAAAATCAATTTACATTATGGTAAAGGCATAAAGACATTTGTTATAGGATGTTTTCCTATGACTAAATCTTTCTTGCTAGAAAGAGCTGAAGTTGATAAAAATGATTTTTAAATATGATGTCCATCTTTTTGGTGCCATATTTATAAGAGAATAGCAAACTTCTTGGTTAAAATTAGGGGCCACTGTGAATTTTAATAGATCAGAGCATTTTGAACCCTGAACTGTCATTGTTTGACCTCAAATTTGAAATCTGCCTATTTGGTTCAGCTCTGCAGTCAAACTTTCCTTCATTGGGAGGCTGGGGGGGGGGGGGGGGGGGGGTGCAAACTGAAAAGCTTATGTTTTGATTTCATTTATCAATCATTAGTAACTTGATAATTTGCTGGTTTGAATGGCCAATTCATCAGAATGCGTGATGTAATGAGAGATTTAGCATTGGGGATCTTGTCATTAGACGCTGAAGGCTGTCAGTTTCTGCTGAGAACTTATTCAAAACCATTGAAGCCAGAAAATAGATCCTCATCCACTAGCGCTGATGGTCAGTATATATCAAGAGTTGCTGCAGGTCTAACTGAGCTGCCTAGAGAGGAAGAATGGGAACAATCCAAGATGATGTTTTTGATGAATAATAAGTTGTCCGCTCTGCCTGACAAACCAAATTGCCCTAAACTTGTGACATTGTTTCTGCAAAGGAACTATCAGCTGAGAGTGTTACCAGATCTTTTCTTTCACAACATGCGTGTCCTTAAATTGTTGAACCTATCCAAGACCAGAATCAAGTACTTACCCAAGTCAATTTCAAATCTTGAAAGACTAGAAACACTTATTCTTCGTGATTGCGAACACCTAGTCAAGCTCCCCTCTGAAGTTGGATCTCTTAAACTTCTTCAAGTACTTGATCTTGGGGGCACGGAGATCATTGAATTACCTGAAGAGATTGCTGAGCTGGACTCTCTAAGCCACTTGGAAGTATCCTTCTATGGATCTAGCACCAACAGTGAGCATGCTAAGCTGCCACCTAAATTGATTTCCAGACTTGAAGCATTGGAAACACTAAGCATAAGTGTGTACCCAGGAGATAAATGGTGGAATAAGAGTGTCGAATCCGTCGTTGAGGAAGTGATCAAGTTGCAATTGTTGACTTCTCTTTCCTTCTATTTCCCAGAGGTCAAGTTTCTTGAACTGTTCCTCGGAGAAAGTGCATCCTGGAAAGAAGAAAGCTTAACTGAGTTCAAATTTGTTGTTGGCGCTGATGTCGAGTTTAATGCATCACGAGACCCACAGTATGTAGAGCTGAATTATGGTCTAATATCGGGTCAATGCTTGAGATTTGTCAACAGTGAGAAGATACCTAATGCAATTGTTAATGTGTTGGCTCGATGTACTGCTTTTTATTTAGATCATCATCTTGACGTCCACAGGCTGTGTGAGTTTGGGATTGGCAACATTAAGAAGTTGAAATATTGTATAATAAGTGAATGCCCCGACCTTGAAACTATTGTGGACAGCGAGGAGGGAACTGAGAGTGTATTTCCTTGCCTGGAGCACTTGAGTATTCATTATTCATGGAGTTTGACGAGCATTTGGAAGGGTGTTGTCCCCAATGGGAGCTTTGCAGCTTTACGAACTTTGTCTTTGCATGCATGCCCAAAGTTGACTTACGTTTTCAAAAGCTCAATGCTGCAATTCATTTCAAACTTAGAAGAGTTGCAGGTTGATGACTGTGAAGCAATGGAAAAGATCATTTCTGCAGAAGAGGTCACTGAATCTTGTTGTATTTCACTCAAAAGTTTAACACTTCAGTATCTTCCTGAATTGGTTCATATTTGGGAAGATGCTCAGACTAGGCTCTTGTTCGAATACATTAGTGTCTACGATTGCCCTCAGTTGAAGCAGATTTGTAAAGACTCGGAGTTGAAACAGACTCTGAAGGAAATTAGAGCCGAAAAGGATTGGTGGGATGAATTAGTGTGGGAGGAAAATGGGATTCGCTCACATTTTGAAGCCATTTTCACTCCTATTGGCGAGAGTGATGTACATAGTTCTTAAGACTTCCCAAGTTGTGAGGTTGTTCTGCCAAACATACAATGAATCCAGGCTGGCAGGTTTGTCTAATTACCCATATTGAAGCATGTTTTTTTTTTCCTAATTTTATGTTGATGATCAGTAAGTTTATTTTTTCCAGCATGCTAAGGATCAGCATTTGATATATAGCAATGATAGAAGAGACTGCTGCTGCCGCCATTGAAAGGAACATAACACTGCTGCTGTGATGTAAAAGGCCTCATCTAGAACCAGTCCGTATGGCAGAATCTAGTGTAAGGACAGCAAAGAAGAGACGCTTCAGAGTTTCCTTCCCAATATGCCTGCGGATCCTTCTCAAACGGCCATGAAAATGGGATTGGTGACATGGTTGTTGCTGATATGTACCTCTTTTCTGACATGCAAAAATACGATCAACTAAAAGTTAGAAGAACAGCTGCTTGTGCCTTTTTTTTTTTGGATAAATTGTAGTTTTATTATCGTAGAAGCAGCAAATCACAGCTACTGTAAAACAGTTTGTACAATTTGTATCACATCACTTATTTACATTACAAACGTATCTCTGCTTAGGTCCCATTTGATCCAAATAAACATGTTTTAATCCAGCTACTCTTAGCCTGACTATCTCCTTAATCTGTTCACTATTGCTTTCCTCCGACTTGAATTGCCTTTTGTTACGTTCGTTCCAAATCAAATAGATGTAAGCTCCCCAAGCCAGTCTCAATATAACAGAGAGTAGAACCCTTCCTAGGAGTCTAGCAATTGCCCGCTGAAATTCGTTCTCTCAATACTCAACTTCCTTCGGCAGTTGACAGTGCTGTAAGACCTGCCTCCACGCTACCTTATAATAGCTACAAGTAAACAAAATGTGGTTCTTACATTCATCATCCTGTTTACACAATGCACAGCACCTAACAGTTGCAATCCCCATGCATTCAACCTGTCTTTAGAAGGGAACCTATTAAGAATGGCCATCCAGGCGATAACTGCATGCTTAGGTATAAGTGGCATACACAAAACAAGCCTATGCCAACCAACTTTCTCTTGTTTGTGTCTTGATTCCTCCCATATAGCTCCAGCAGGATGGTTTAAGCAACCCCCCGCTGACATTAGAATCCTTAAGCAATGTTCCCCATTTGTAGCACTTCTCGCATACTCCAGCTACTGTTTTGAGGGATTGGCACATCCCATATGCTTCTCCCTTTGATTACATAGTTCTGTGTCCATGCCATCCATATTGATCTTGCTTGTGCAAGTAGAGGCCATAAATGCTTGATTATGACCACATTGTTCTGGTTCCATGATGAGATATCTTTCAGCCCCAACCCTCCTTCTGACTTGGGGCTACAAATGGTTTGCCATTTGATTCTAGCTGCTTGTGCTGTGCCCGGCTCTCCTTTTTATTGCGAAGTAAAAGTGACATTTTTTTCTTCGTCTGGTCCTTTTTAGGTGAAGCTGAGAGTGGATGAATCCTGAGATGAGGTTTCCTCCATCACTGAAGAATAATATATAATAAAACTGGAGGCAGCAATAGCAGTGACATGCCTGCAACAAGTGGTCAGCCCTGCTGGCATTAAAGTTAAAAAAAAAAAAAAGGAACACTGTCTCTAGCACTTAGTTCCAACATTTTACCCAAATTTCAGCTCCAAAGAAACAATCATGGCGAAGGATTCTCTTTCAATTCTCATGATTAACTAATTGATATTCATTTTAGTATTTAATGATTGTCAAATATGAACACAAGTTCTTTGAGACCAAACCATTGGGATTTGGCTGCTCATCTCTCCTGTTGTTTGGTAATAATAGTTGTTGAACGTGTAACTAAGAATTCAGTATTTTGCTATTCACGAATACATATTATATGAAATTCCATTTAAAATTTAAGTTTAGATATGAGCAATGGACTTATATTTACAAGAACCAATTAAATTTCATATAAATGTAAACAAATTTAAAAATAAAAATAAATTAAGTAAAAATAATTAATAATAAATCGCATATCTCATAACAATTTGTTATGTTGCTCATAAATATTAATATATATAAATACTTAAAATAAATAAAAAATTTATTTATATCAATATATTAAAAAGTTTTATTTTCGACCTGTTGGAGTATATTTATAATAATAAAAATCAATGAGTTTAATCAACATAAAAAACATAAAATTCGCCTAATAAAATAGAGTTAAGTCATGCACATTAATTTAATGTAAATAATAATAATAATATATATATATATGGTTTAATACCATATTTAATATTTTTTGGTTAAATTTATGTTGTGGTTTAGACTTTAGAGGCGAATCTAAGGGCAGGCATGGGGCAGGCCCAAAAAAATATTTATACCATTATTGTACAGTATTTGGGCCCACCAAGCATCATCTCGGCCCCCTTTCCCCCTTTGCTTCCCTGAGGCACAGGCATGGCTTCGCCTCTGGTTCTGGTGGTAAGATAAATTCCGTATATACGTATCTTTCTATGGTGGATGTACGTAGTTCATTAAAGATAAATTTTCTATACGCTATAAGAAAAATCAACCGAGCCCTAAAATAAAGTGCTGAGAAAAGATTTCCTGTTTCGTCTCTGGCGGGCAATTGGTAGAACCCTTTGAAATCTGCGACACTCTCATCTCCACTTCGGGTATTGGGCGAAAAAAAAAAAGATAAACACCTTTCTCAAGCGTTTTTTAAAAAATAAATTTTATGTTTTCCACTATTTTATTGCTTAATTACGTGTTTTTTGTGCGATTATTGTTTGGTTAGAAAATTTGAAATAAAACGTGAGAGTTTTTGTAAGAAAAAGCCCCAAGAAAGAAGCTTTTTTTTTTTTTTTGGTTAAGAGTATCTTTGATATAGCTAATCCCTTCGATTTATTATGCCAAGGAAAACATGAAAATATGAATGGATATGTTTAAATTGGTGAATTACATGGCTTAAAATGTAAATTGCTTTTTTTTTTTCTGATGCCATTGACGGAGATTCAATATAATACTTTTATTTTTTTCCACGGAATCGAAGCGTGAAAAATAATAAGTTTTTGATAGAATTTATTCAATTGGAAGAGTGAAAAGTCAAACATTATTGATGGGAAGGCATAAAGAGACATGTTATAGGAGGTTTTCCAAAGACTAAATCTTTCTTGCTAGAAACAGCTGATGTTGATAAAAATGATTTTTAAATATGATTGCCATCTGTTTTGGTGCCATCTTTATAACAGAATAGCAAATTTCTTGGTTGAAATTAGGGGCCACTGTGAATTTTAATAGATCAGAGCATTTTGAACCCTGAACTGTCATTGTTTGATCTCAAATTTGAAATCTGCCAATTTGGTTCAGCTCTGCAGTCAAACTTTCCTTCATTGGGAGGCGGGGGGGGGGGGGATGCAAACTGAAAAGCTCATGTTTTGATTTCATTTATCAATCATTAGTAACTTACTAATTTGCTGGTTTGAATGGCCAATCCGTTTTATTAGCTGTAGGCTTGATTTTATAGTAATCAGCAAGGATTGCTTTTGTATTAGTATCCTGTCAACAATTAATCTTACTATTCTTAAGTAACAGCTGATATGCCATGTTCATATACCTATTGCATTTGACTATGTAGAAATTCTGATATTTTGGTCTAATATTCATCCATATGACATGAACAAGTTTAGTTAGTTAATTGAATTATGTCTTTTACTGGAATACCGGCATTACAATTGCCTTTGGAGCTTGTATAACTGAAAAAGATATCAGCATTCCTTTTTCTTGGAAGGGAAAATGCTAAGCAGAAAAACTTATACGAAGTTCTTTATGTCTAGCTCCTTAATTTTTAAATATAAACGATTTAAATTGCTTACTCAGTCATAAGGCAACCTCAAAGTTGGAAAAGCAAGGAACTTAATATAATGAATTTTACTACTTATTCTCAATAGTTAACACATATATGTGGAGTATATTTGTTGACTAGTCAGTAACTTTTTTTTTTTTTTTTGGTTTGGAGATCCCAATGGCCGGTAGATGCTTTGAGCATCAATTAATTGAGAGTTGGTCCGGATTGGACGTCACAAGGAGAACAAGTTCTCTAGAGCTGTAAATAAATCGAACATGAATAAATAGATAAAAGTTTGTGACTTGTTTATTTATTTTTAGAGCTGTTCAAGCTCGATTCGTGTGCTGTAGGAAATTCATTAATTGTGTTCGAGCTTGGTTTATTTAAATAATAAGATATTTGTGTTCAATTCGTTTAAATTAAATGAGCTTATTCGTAAACATTAAATGAATATGAAAAAATGAAAAAAATTTTGGTAAGAAAACGTATTGAATAATCTCTGACAAAAAATTAAATGAGGTTATTCAAAGTATTTTTTTGGCTAAAAACACTTCGAATAATCTTTCAAAAAAAGGAAGAGATTATTTAAAGGCGTTTTTTGGTAAAAAAACGTATTAAATAACTTCATTCAATTTTTAGTAAGGGATTATTCAATGTATTTTTTGACCAAAAATGTCTTGAATAATAAAAAAAAAGTAATTATTCAAGTCGTTTTTAGCCAAAATGAGATTATCGAAGGTATTTTTAGGCTTTTTTTGCCAAAAAAACATCTTAAATAATACCTTACCAAACATTGAATACTCTTTTACAAAAAATTGAATGGGGTTATCCAAGAGATTTTTAGTCAAAAAAGTCTTGAATAATCTTCTCTAATTTTTATAAAGTTATTATTCAAAGCGTTTTGGCCAAAAAATGCGTTAAATAATCTCTTACAAAAAATTAAATAGGGTTATTCAAGGTATTTTTTAACAAAAATGCCTTAAATAATCTGTTTTAATTTTTTTAAAGATTATTCAAGGTGTTTTTGGTCAAAAAATATCTTAAATAATAATTTTTTGTAAAAGATTATTCAATGTATTTTTTGACAAAAAACACATTGAATAATCTTTAAAAAAAATGGGCAATTATATAAGGTGTTTTTTGTTAAAAACATTTTAAATAATACCTTTATAAAAATTAGAAGAGATTATTCAAAGTGTTTTTGGCAAAAAATAAATATCTTGAATAATTTCTTCTCATTTTTTTTTGAATTATTTAAGGAATTTTTAGTCAGAAACACTTTCAATAACTTAAAAAAAGACCTTGAATAATCTCTTCATAAAAATTGAAGATGATTATTCAAGGTATTTTTAGTCAAAAATACTTTTAAAAACTCCATTCAATTTTTTGTAAAAAATTATTGAATGATTTTTTCATGTCAAATGCTATATATAAACAAAATTTTTTATTAGCAAAAACTTACAACTGACTTGTATTCATTTTCAGACATACTTTTTAAAATGGTAACAACTATTTCATAAATTTTTGGTCAGATCCAATTTAGAACGAACTTAAACAAGCTTGTTTGTGAACGTAAATGAATGAACAGACAATTGTTCGTGTTTGATTTGTTTAATAAATAAACATATAAATGATATTTAAGATCATTTGTTAAGCTTAATAAATGAATATAAACGAACAAAACTTGAATATATTTATGATCAATTCATCAAAAACTCTATTTACTTACATCCCTAAAGCACTCTCAATGTTTGGTTTTTTCATTTACAAGATTCGTAACTAAAATCTTACTTTAAAAAAATTGAATTCTTTAATCATTCGATCAACAAGTGTTGCATAATTTGCGTAGTCTTTTAAGCTGTCTAGCTGGAAATTTCGTTTCTATGGTTTTTACTAGGCTGTCTATAGGTATTCCTTGCTGTTACTTTTATCTTATGGCTTGTCTTTGCAGTTGTTTTTCATTTTTGCTTTACTTTTTATTAACTGTATAATTTTCCAAGTTCCTAGTGTTTCTTACCCATTTTTCCCCTTTCTCATGCAGGTGGTGTTTGACCATGATGATGAGATTTAAAGTTCAGTAATATTTATTTTCCTTGTGTTACTTGAATTTGTAAATCACTTTATATGCGTGTTCTCAATTCACCAAATAATTTACTTTTAATCCTTATATGTGTAATTTACATACAATTTAAATAAATCTTTAATCTTTTTGAAATGGATTTTGAATGAAAATGATTTCAACTAGCTTTGCTCCTGCCACCATTGGGAACATTTTCCATTGGCTTAATCTGTTTTTGTTTCAAAGACGTAATATAGATGTAAACAAACACATAAATTTTATTGTTGAGTCTTCAACCGTATTGCACACCAAGAGCAAATGAGACACAAAAACAAAAAAACAAAAGGGAAAACAACATGATAAAATTATTACAATGACGTAATATGATTTAAACAAACACACGGGAAAATTTTATTGTTGAGTGTTCAACCGGACAAGACACCAAGAGCAAACCAGCCAGAAAACCAAAAAAAAAAAAAAAACAAAACAAAACAAAACAAAGGAAAATAACATGAGCTGACCAGGTTATATTATTCTGCCAAATCCAATGATACCGGCCATGGAATGGAAAAGCATGGTCCAAGAAAATTTCCACATAGGTTTAGAGGTCAATAACCGTATGCAGTAATGTTTCTTGTTCAGGATTTTCATTTTAGCGGAAGTGACGGTGAAAAGTTCTGAATTGCTTTTCAGTTTCGTTACTTGGCCATTCCTGTTGATGCCACCAATCTTCAGCGCATTGAATTTCTCTCAGTTTGGGAGCTTTTTGCAGGACTCTTGGCAAAGTTGTTAGCCCTTCACAAGTCTTGATAAGTATTCTCTCCAAAGAGGGACATTCTAACGAGGCATCACAAATGGAAGACAAGCTTGTCAAGCTACATAGTTGGAAATTCTTCAGACTGGGAAAGGCCGTGGATTCGACTATACTTTCAGCTTCAATAATCTTTTCAATCCTTGCACAGTCCTCAACTTGAAGATTTTGTAGCTTACACAGCTTTCTGACCAACTCTAGTGAGAAAAGTTTCGTTATACCTTGGCATTCTTTTAATGTCAGAGTCGATAGTGCACTGAAGCTTTCAGATGCTACAGTGCCCTCCCAGATACTCACCAAGTTTGGGAGCTTTTTTATATGTAGCTTTTCCAGGCATGGGAATACTACTCCTGTTGTGTTTGTATTTCCATTTACGATGCTCGTCATCGCATCACACTCCTCAACAATGCAAACTTCCAGCTCTTCAAATGTATCATCAGGAAGGCCATCCGTTAAGTTGCCAGCAGTCACGTGACCAATCAGCTCGAATGAAGTCGCCTGTTTAAGTACCTCAGAAACAGCCCCAGGAAATCCATCTCCTGCAGAAAACTTCAGATGCTTTTCAGCTGAGCATTCAAAGACATTAAAGTCTGATGCCGAACTATTTCCTTGTTGACCAACAGAGATGTTGAAAGATCTGAAGCCTTCAAATTCCTCATTTTCTCCATTTGGTTTCCATGATTTGCTATTCTGAATGAAATGTTCAAAAGACTCCATTTGAGGGAAGTAGAAGTGAAGATGTGTCAATCCTTTAAATATGGTGATTTCCCTTGCAATTTCATCAGCATTGGCATTCCATCTTCTGCTATTAGGGCTCACATCAATACTCAGCTCTTCTAGTTTAGAAAGCTTTTCAATAATTTTTCTAGGAATTATCCTTTCTTCGATGCCGTTCTGATTGAAGTTGCCAGAATTAACAGTAAAATTGTTTCCTACTGTGGCATCTTCTTTGAACGAAACTCTCAAACATTTAAGATTTCCCAACCGTCCAATCTCACTCGGTAAAGAAGAGATCCCAGTATGACGTACAACAAGGATTTTGAGACTCTGGAGATCACCTATCTGATGAGGAAGCACTGCTAAACAACTACAGTTGTCTAGAAAGAGCCCTCTGAGGTTTCTTAATCCGGAGATGGATTCAGGAAGTCCACTGATTCCTGTTTCCCTTAACCACAAAACTTGAAGGCCAGGCATATATTCAAAGAATTGCCCTGGAAATTCTCGCAAGCTGTTTTCATGGAGTAACAATGTTAACATTCCGGCACATTTGGGCTTTTGTGGCAGGGGGGGCAGGCGAGTACGAGCCAATGAGACTCTTTTTGCTTGTATCAATTTGTGAATTTCAATCGTTGCACCATTTTCAACAAAAAAATTTAGATTTTCTTCCCGATTTGCAATCCTTAATGCCGCCCTTTGAAAACACACAAACATCTTGAAGTGCCCCAACTTTTCTTCCTTTTCCAGTAGAGATTTGTCTGTGAAACTATCTAGTATAGTATGCCCTCGTCACGAGCTTTCCCAGCCTTTGGCATTCCAAAAACTGCTCTGCTGTCCAGCAATCAATTATATAATCTCGATTAATTTCTTCACTGAAAGGAAAAATAGCCCAATACAGTAAACAACGCTTATAATCAGCTTCAGTAAACCTGTTATAGACAAGTTTCAATGACCGGTAATATTCTTCCAACTCTTGCCATGGTTGCTTACTGTTGCGCCTGAAGCAATAATCACAACAATACAGAAGCAATAAATAACAATCAATAATCAAATACGTAAGAAAAATAAAACACACCAAGATTTACGTGAAAAAACCCTCCAGTGTAGAGGAAAAAAATCACGGCCCACCAGAAAAATCTTCACTATCAAATAATAGTTATACAAAGTTCTTCTCTAGCTAAAACTAGAGCTAATCAACAACTAGAGAAACAATTGAAGAAATCTCATCAAATAAGTGACTCAACAAATACACCCTGGATTTGTTCCTAAAGAGCTTCAAACCCGATCTTCACCGTTCAGAATGTAGAACTCTGAATCATAAACCTCCTGACAAGGTTCCAACTCAATCGGACCACGGATTGACTTTCGTTCAACCAACTCTCCTTTCTCTTTTTTCTCTCTCTGCTTTTCCTGACTTTTCTTTTTTCTCTGCTTGATTTTCGAGACACACCTAAAACAACTCCACCTCTTTTTTATTAAGTAGCTAGGGCTCTGTGTAAAATAAAAGATCAAGGCCCATAACCTTTACTTGATCCAAAACTACTTACATGGGACTGGACCCCATTTTCCTAACATTTACTTGGTGATTGCATTTGGGACTTCATATCCCGCCATTGTGCAATGTCTTTTCTTTCCAGTTGTTTTCCTATTAAACTGAGTATAGACGGCATGCCACCACACAAATCGATAATTTGTTCTGCAGTTCGTTTGATTTCTCGTTTCTTCTCAAGATCTGAACCAACTGATTCCCAAAACAACTTTCTAGCATCCTTTTTGCACAGTCTCTGCACGATCATATCCGAATCAATGTGACCATCATATTTGTCTCTGCATGCAAACACCACCTTCCCATGCTCATGATTACGTTTGATCCCAACTTCTTCAAGATTAACCACCGAAGAAACTTCATCAAGAAACAACACATTTTTTTCCTTAAGCTTCTCAGATATCACCGCAGCTCTTTGATCAAGATGGTCATTTTCGTCCATTCTCATGCCTAAACAGTTCCAAATTACTTCTTGTATGTCTCTCGATATTCTGCTTTCATCTGTTAGAGTCACACGAAAGGTATAGTCGAACTGACGGTATTCATAGACATTGTTGTACACAATTTTCATTATTGTTGTTTTCCCTATTCCCAGAGGACCCCTGACGTAAATTCTCTTAAATCTCTCTTCTTTTAACCAATCTATTAACGTCTCCACGTGATTTTTAAGCGATGGAAGGTTAACTATCCTGACATCATTATTCCATCTGTGACTGCGATGAACTGTTGGTGGCTTGTTACGCATTATGGTGATTTGGCTCAGTTCATTCTTCAGAGAAGTTGCCTCTGCCATCTTCTACACCACACGTCTACCAAGCTTAAGCAAAGCACGGTATGGTCATAGTCCACATAAGCAAGTGGAAGCTTTATTTTCATATTCATACCTCAGTCTTCCAATCTGTTCTTTCATATCTGCTACTCGGCTGAGCCAAGTTGTGCATTCTGGTGTAATTTTCTTCCGTGATTTATTATTTTCCAGCTCCGTCTGAACATGTGCCTCTTGATCACGTAGACATGTATCATCATCCTCAAGTTTCTTGAAATTACTGCTGATGTGTTTTACATAACTATGTTTGTGTCTCAACCATTTGCATATACCCTTCCCAGCTGCCACAGCAGGTGCAATCCCATGGCCAGATGCTGTCACAGCTGCTACTTCCATCCTGCTAATTGAATCTTAGAATTAGCAAACTATATTGAAAGTTTGGGTGATAGAGCAATTGACTGAAACAAAAAAGAAATAGAATGAAAAAATGACGAAAGAAAAAAAAGAAGTAAGCAATAAAATAAATAAGGGTGTTTTTGGTATTTTGATTAAACATTAGTTTCACTGAAAGAATTTTAATATCTGTCCTTTTTAGAGGGGTACTAAAGTGTTTTTCAAACTAACAACAAGAGTAAATGTATTTTTAATAAAACAGATATTATCTTCTCAAGTGTATAATGAATGATTGAACTTCTTCTATATAGGGACACAACAAACTAAACCAACTTTCGAATAGCTGATATCTTAAAAGGAAAAAAAAAAAGAAAAATTGTTCATGAACAACTGTGGATATTTCTTTTTGAGTAATGTTTCTTAATTTATTGCAGAGAAAGTGATTCAATTCTCTAGAGCAGGTGATGCCATTTGGCTGGCTTCTAAATCTGAAAAATATAAATGTGAAGGCTGTTGGGATTTGCCTTGAATCTCAGAATCTCATATCGAAAGTTAAGTGAGTTTGAGTTTATCTTGTATCCCATATCGAAAGTTTAGTAAAAGTATAAAAGGTTTCACCCTTATAAATAAGATGTTTTGGTTTTAGTTTAGTAACCCCAGAGAGTTAGACACCAAGAGAATAGTTAAGTGAGTAGGCTATTAAAAGGTGTAATTGAATTTTGGGTTAAGTTTTGAGTAAGGAGTTTTAGGAGACTTTTTTCATTCTAAAAGTCTCACAATTGTAAAGATTTATTTGATAGTGGATTAGTTTTGGAGTAGGCCATTTTGAGTTGGGCCGAACCAAATATATTTGTGTGTTTTTATTCTTGATTTGAGCTTGTTATTTTGTGTGTGATTACTGCACGTGGGTGTTATTTTTTTCAACAAGTGGTATCAAAGCGAGGTTCGAGGATTAAAGTTCGTGGGCCCAAGAGATCGTGAAGCAATGTTTGAAGATGTCTGAAAAAGGTATGTCTGGTATGTCTATGCCTAAGTTTGAGATTTCGTTATTTGATGAAAAGAGTAATTTTATGTTATGACAAAGTATGATTCAAGATCTATTAGTACAACAAGGGTTGAATCAGGCATTAGAGAGTAATAAGCCTGAGAGAATGTCTGATGCTAATTGAAATATGATTCAAAAGAAAGCTGTTAATACTATTAGATTGGCGTTCGCTCCAGATGTAAAATATAGTGTGTTGACTGAGAGTACTCCGAAGAGTTTGTGGGATAAACTTGAAGGTATTTATGCTTCGAAGTCATCGACTAATAGATTATGTTTGAAGATGGATTTATATTCTCTGAAGATGAAAGAAGGTATAACTATTCATAATCACCTGAATGAGTTTAATAGATTGATTTCTCAATTGCTAGCGATTTCTGTTGATGAGTTAAAAGATAAAGAAAAGGCTTTAATTTTACTGTCATCTTTGCTCAAGTCTTATAGGCCTTTAGTTCAGACTGTGTTGGTAGGCAGGTCTATTTTGAAGTTGGATGATGTGACTGTCCTGTTGCGTGAGAATAAAAGGTTTATGAGAGCTCAGAACTCATCACCTAGGGGAAGTACACTAGCTGTAG
>NW_019167904.1:2251039-2282412 GCF_002303985.1 Durio zibethinus
CTTTCTTAACCATTGAAAAACTCTTAAAGATAAAAGGTTCTCATTAAGTAACATAGCTAGATAACAAGTCTCCAAAGGTTCAAAGTCGAATATTATAACTAAAATAAACAATATTTTATAAAATCTTAATTTCTAAGTAGTTCTCCAATGCTCAACTTTTCTAACTCTTCTCAAGCTAATCATACTTATCATTCATAACATCTGTAAAAGGAAAGAAAATAAAAAATGAGTAAACTACAGCTCAGTAAGTAAAGGTTCACACACCTTATCGGATCAAACAACCTTTTTTTTATACGTATTATATAGATCATTCATAACATTCGTCAAATTATAATATCAAAACATTTCAAGATCATTGTTCTGTCAAACATTTCATAAATTCATAAATCAATGTCAAAATATATCTTCACAAATTATTGCAAAATATGCTATCATTCAAATATTGTAATCAAATCAAATCATGGATCAACCATTAAAATTATCATAAATCATTATTATCAATCGTTTATCATTAGCTATAATCACTGTTATAACCCGTGACATTAACCATATCGACAATTTCATCCTCATAATTATTGCTAATTATTATAACTCGCTAGCCAGGGTCTTACGCTAACTACTATAACTCGTTAGCAGGGCTATATGATCATATCTATACTAACTGTTATAACTCGTTAGCCAGGATCGTAAAACTAGTTCTTGTGTCGATGATCCTACTTCTCAGGGATGTAAAAACGTAGCCATCACAAAATCATTCTTTAAAACATAAATCATTTTCTTATTTCATTCATAAGCATGATCCATCATTCATATAGATAAACACAAAATAATCATATGCTTGATCTTATTTTCATATATAAAAAATAATGAAATTAAATATTCATTTATTTAGAAATATACATATATACATATATTCGAAAATAAGCGAAGTGTGTGAGATTCTACTTACTTCATTTTGATTCCATCAATTAGGTTTTCCCCCAAAATAATTAATGGCCTATTCAAGATCATTTCAACACATTAGAATTTAATCAACCATTTTTTAGACCATTTATACAAAATTCAACTAAGTTACACAAGGGTTCACTCAACTAATTAATACTGACAGTCTGACCTCTTTTCATTAAAACAGTCATATCTCAATATATCTAAATTGGAATTAAGATCTCTTTAATGCATTAGAAACTAGACTAGATAAGCTTTCTATTCATATATGACACATCTCGTGATTCTTTGTGGATTAATTATGACAATTTTTCCAATCCTTGTCATATGCTGCTGTCAGACAGCTTGTATACCTTCTAATAAAAATTACACATTTATTCATAAGAAACTCCAAATTCAATTTCACTTCTTTCATTGAACAGTAGACTCAATGACCTTTTTCAAACATGTATGGCTCAATACATAATTCCTTGTACAAAAATTAAGAAGAATTTCGTAATTCCTCACTGCTGCTGTTGCTACTAGGCAACCTGCACATCCTTAAGTAAAAATTAGGCAATTCTTTATAGAAAACTCAAATTCGACTTTTGTTTGTTTCATTAGAAAGTATATTCAACATGCTTTCCAACGATATATAACAATCATAGTAGTATTTAATCCTTTAATATTGAATATAACCTTAATCTCTTACTGCAAACACAATGTTTATATTAGGATTCATACGAAATAAAAATTTTCTTTACTATTCCCATCAAGTTTTTGTTTCAACAATAAATTCACATTATTAACTTTCTCAATCACTTAATTTGACTCTGATTAAAGCCTAAATCATTAGACAAAAAGGGATAATGGAAACCCTAAAATTTTAGGGTTTCTCGATTGTAATTTATACTTCAAGATTTAACAATTAATATTCCAAAATTGAAAGAGATTATTTACTCACCTCTGATAGACAATCCTTTTTGTAGATTTGTTCTTTCCCTTCACTTGGAATCCTTCAATTTATCTTTTTTATATAAAAGATAGAGGAGAAATAAGTTTGTATTTTTCTTTTCATTAATTGTCGATTAAAAACTGAATAAGTTAACCCTATTAATAAAAATCGGGTTATTTATTAATAGGTCCTCTACATTTTTCAATCTTTATTAAAGAGTTCCTCCACTTATAAAAATACTTAAAATAATCTTTTTTTTTTTTTTTTGGATATTACACAATCACTAACCTCAACTAGAATAAGTTCATGGGATTGCAAAATAATGTCTCCAAACTATTCAACTTGTATGAATTTAACACAATGATATGCAATTAGTGTATTCATATGCATACTACTGATAAATACGTACAGATTTGCAGTAGATTAAATATATGTGAATGCTTAGAAATAGGGTAGACAAATGAGTTATGATCACGTGAAATTAATTATTCAGGTCAAAAAGTTTATAGTTGTTCCATGCATACAAATGAGATGGTAAAATCTAAAGCATCACCATAAAGCAGTGTAAATCTTCTTCACACAATATAGATGGCAAAAGCATATTGCAAACCAACTATATCCAGTATGTTTTAAAATGGCCTTCGCTTGAGTGGGGTCAGAACAAGATCCAAAAACAGACAATATATTGTAATAAAACACAAAGTACTCACCACATGCTCAAGCTGGACAATGCACCTAAAAATGTAGCTATTTGTTGCAATGAGTGGTATATTGAAATAAAATACATAAAATGTTCACAATATGCTAAATTATTTAGCTGGATGATGCACCTAAAAATATAGCTTTTTGTTGCAATGAGTGTAAAATTTAGAGAAAATCTTAACAGCAAGGATAAGTAAATTGTTTTTACCTCGAATTTCTCATAAAACTTCCCATAAAAAGGGGAAATTTGGAGAAAAAAAAATAAGAACATGCAAGTACTATGATAAAAAAATAGTTAGTACCTCGCATCAGCCATAACTTGGACTTTGGCACCATTACCATGCAAGTCTTAAAATAACAGCTTTGAACTGGATGATCTTTTGCTCATAATTCGCCCTGGCATAAAAGAAACATGAATTGAAAAAGTCATTTCAAAAGTAAATAAATGAAAAGCAGGAATGCCTGATTTAAATGTTAAGAGATAAATCAGATTTGGAGTTCATGGAGCACATTAGAGAGTCTATATATATATATATGTAAGACATCACTTGATCTCAAAAGTTTAAGCTATTAGGTTTTTGAGTTCTTCATACATATATAAGATATCTCATTTAGATTTTCTAATGATGTGAGATTCTTTACTCACATGTGAATTTTATCCCAACAATCTCTCACGTTTACTTGTGAGTTCTAATCAAGTCTTATCTCGACTCTTCTATACGAGTAAGTCCTATCGACACCTCATTTGACCAGGCAATCTCACATCTTTAGTGCGCTTTTGGATCAGGTCAGAGCACTCAATCTTACATCTAGGTTGTTTCAGTGCTCCCTCAAGTTTTTACTTCAGGTTGACTCAACACATCACTTACTTACATCTCTATTATATACTCCATGCATCCAAATTGAAGTTGAACCTTTAATATCGGCGTTTGAGAACATAAATGAATCTTTAATGCGACGTTCAAATACATGAATTGATGGACGAGATCAATCTCTGATTTACTAACAATCTTCTACCCCAGTAATACTACTGGGACTCAAACCTATGACTTTTCGGCATCCGTCGTAACCTTTGGCTCTGATACCACTTGTTGGGAAGAATAAACCAGACTTGGAGCCCATAGGAGCACATCAGAGAACCTATACATACATGTTGTACATCACTTAAATTTAAAAACTTAAATTATTAAGTTCTTGAGTCCAAAAGCTTAAACCATTAAATTCTTGGGTCTTTCATGCATATATAGATATTTCATTCAAAATTTCTAATGGTATAAGATTATTTTACTCACATGTGAACTTTATCCCAACATTAAATATCAGCCAAAGATAACGTGACATCCTCAATATGCTTCCCATTTGCCTAAGCTTCCATATTTTTTTATATATTCAGAGATAAACATCGCAGTGAAGAACTTAAGATGATACGGATTTTTCCCTCTGCCTTCTTGGCTGTAAGAAATTTCAGCCTATTGTCAAGAATTGCTGACAAGATGTGATGAGCTTAAGAGGATACATTACTATGGGTGTTATATTTTTTTTGGTGTTTCATAAGTTACATAATTTTTTGACTTTAATTTTAATCTGAAATAAGTAAAATAAATTTATAAACTCAATCATGTAAAAGCGTTACATCAACAATTCAACCAAGCAATTAGAACCCAATCTGTTGTGGACTTCTATGGCAATTGCATATATGAAAGTAAAGTTCCATTAATCGCTGATAAAAATATATATGGCGCATACCCATATATAAAAACATGGATATAAAACAAGCACATAAATTTTTATTGTTGAGTCTTCAAACCATATTACACACCAAGAGCAAATCAGACACAAAAACCAAAAAAAAAAAAGGAAAATAACATGATAAAATTATTACAATGACGCAATATGATTTGAACAAACACACGGGAAATTTTATTGTTGAGTGTTCAACAGGAGAAGACACCAAGAGCAAACCAGCCAGAAAACCAAAAAAAAAAAAAACAAAGGAAAATAACATTGAGCTGACCAGCCTATATTATTCTGCCAAATCCAATGATACTGGCCATGGAATGTAAGAGCATGGTCCAAGAAAATTTCCACATAGGTTTAGAGGTCAATAACCATATGCAGCAATGTTTCTTGTTCAGGATTTTCGTTTTAGCTGAGGTGACGGCGAAAACTTCTGAAATGCTCTTTAGTTTCGTTGTTTGGCCAATGCTGTTGATGCCACCAATCTACATCGCATTGAA
Source organism: Durio zibethinus (assembly GCF_002303985.1). The sequence goes on from NW_019167904.1 coordinate 2,255,858, forward strand.
TTTTTCTCAGTTTGGAAGCACGTTGTAGGATACTTGGTAAACTTTTTAGCCGTTCACATGTCTTGATCAGTATTCTCTCCAAGAGGGCCACCCTAATGGCGCATCACAAATGGGAAGACAAGTTTGTCAAGCTACTTAGTGTGGAAATTCTTCCAAACTGGGAAAGGCTGTGGATTCAACTGTATTGTCAGCTTCAATAATCTTTCAATCCTTTTACAGTCCTCAACTTGAAGATTTTGTAACTCAGAGAGTTGTTTGACCACCTCTAGTGAGAAAACTACTCTTATACCTTGGCATTCTTTTATTGTCAGAGTTGTTAGTTTACTGAAGCTTTCAGATGCTAATGTGCCCTCCCAGGATACTCACCAAGTTTGGGAGCTTTTTTATATGTAGCTTTTCCAGGCGTGGGAATACTACTCCTGTTGTATTTGTATTTCCATTTACGATGCTCGTCATCGCATCACATTCCTCAATAATGCAAACTTCAGAATTTGTACTGTATCATCAGGAAGGTGATCAGTAAGTTGCAAGCAGTCACGTGACCAATCAGCTCCAAGATTATGTTTTTGATGAATGATAAGTTGTCCGCTCTGCCTGACAAACAAGTAGCCCTAAACTTGTCACATTGTTTCTGCAAAGGAACTATCAGCTGAGAGTGTTACCAGATCTTTTCTTTCACAACATGCCTCTCCTTAAATTGTTGAAGAAGGATTCAAATAATGGTCGGATAGCGGTGTTGCGACAACTATTTCGCGATCGCCGCCACTATCCGCCACCGCTATTGGAGAAAAAACGGGTCGAGAAAATTTAAATCTCATCTATAGCGGACGAATCACTGTCGTGAATTGCGTTATAACGGTGAATAGCGGCCAATAGCGGTCCGCTATTGCCGCTTATTCCTATTTTTATTCAAAAATTCAAAAAAAAATTCATTTGATTTTGTTTAAAAACTTAAAATAAAATAACAAGAAAGAAAATAAACATCAATTTATAAATTCAGAAAAAAAAACCCACAAAACTTAAACTTTTCAAAAAAATCAATTCTCTTAAGTTCAACTTCAATCAAAATTAAGTGTATGCAATTTAAAGTAAACAATTAATTCAACACTCAAATTATCTTTTTTTTAATTTCCAACCATGATTTTGTGTGTTTGGGGTTAGATTGAGCTATGTTACATTGATAGAAGGAGGCAAAAATTGTTGGGACTTAAAATAAGAGATAAGAGATGAGAGTGAAACTTGAGGTTTATAAAAGCAAGCAAATAGCACACACCAAATAAAAAGAGAATTAAGAGATGAGGATGAGGATGAAGGTTTGAAAAAAAATTATTGAATGCAAGGTGAAGGATGAGAAGTTATGTGAGTCTGTGCAACTTAGTCAAGAGACGAGAAGTAGACTTGAGGTTATTATTGTTGAAAATCGATTCATAACATGGAGGCTGTCAAGTTTGATTTACTGTAAGTTCATAAAAAAAAATTCTTTTAACTCATAAATAATAATGCTCGTACTTAATTTATGAATACCTAATTACTTATTATTTGATTTATGCATAATATAGTTCGGTAATAATTTGATGAGTACTATAATTAAATAATTAAATATATTATTGTTATGATTATTTATTTTTTATATATTTATTTATCTCTTTTTATTTTTTAATTATCATATAAATAATTTTTTAAATATGAATATTTTACTATAAATATTTTTTCTTAAATAAATTAAAACACATGATATGATCTAAATTACTTTAAAAATCATAAAATAAAAGGTTTTATGATTAATAATTAAAATTATTATATTTTATAATAAGTTGAGCAAAATTTAAAAAATTCACGATCGCAATAGCTGCAATGATCGCGAAAGTCTCCGTTATATCCGCAATCGTGACAAACGCGATGCAATTGAAAACGTGACCGTTATAGCAATTTAAATCCTCAAACCTATCCAAGACTAGAATCAAGTACTTGCCCAAGTCAATTTCAAATCTTGAAAGACTAGAAACACTTATTCTTCGTGATTGCGAACCCCTAGTCAAGCTCCCCTCTGAAGTTGGATCTCTTAAACTTCTTCTAGTACTTGATCTTGGGGGCACGGAGATCATTAAATTACCTGAAGAGATTGCTGAGCTGGACTCTCTAAGCCACTTGGAAGTATCCTTCTATGGATCTAGCACCAGCAGCGAGCATGCTAAGCTACCACCTGGATTGATTTCCAGACTTGAAGCATTGGAAACACTAAGCATAAGCGTGTACCCAGGAGATAATTGGTGGAATAAGAGTGTCGAATCCTTCGTTAAGGAAGTGATCAACTTGAAATTGTTGACTTCTCTTTCCTTCTATTTCCCAGAGGTAATTTCTTGAGCTGTTCCACGGAGAAAATGCATTCTGGAAGGAAGAAAGCTTTACAGAGTTCAAATTTGTTGTTGGCGCAGACATCAAGTTTAATGCATCACGAGACCCACAGTACGTAGAACTGAATTATGGTCTCATATCGGGTCAATGCTTGAGATTTGTCAACAGTGAGAGGATACCTGACGCAATTGTTAATGTGTTAGCTCGATGTACTGCTTTTTATTTAGATCATCAGCTTGACGTCCACAGGCTGTCTGAGTTTGGGATTGGCAACATTAAGAAGTTGAAATATTGTATAATAAGTGAATGTCCCGACCTTGAAACTATTGTGGACAGTGAGGAGAGAACTGAGAGTGTTTTTCCATGCCTGGAGTACTTAAGTATTCATTATTCATGGAGTTTGAGGAGCATTTGGAAGGGTGTTGTCCCCAAAGGAAGCTTTGCAGCTTTACGAGCTCTGTCTTTGTATGCATGCCCAAAGTTGACTTATGTTTTCAAAAGCTCAATGCTGCAATTCATTTCCAACTTAGAAAAGTTGCTGGTTGATGACTGTGAAGCAATCGAAAAGATCATTTCTGCGGAAGAGGTCACTGAATCTTGTTGTATTTCACTCAAAAGTTTAACACTTCAGTATCTTCCTAAATTGGTTCATATTTGGGAAGATGCTCAGACTAGGCTCTTGTTTGAATACATTAGTGTGTACGATTGCCCTCAGTTGAAGCAGATTTGTAAAGACTCGGAGTTGAAACAGACTCTGAAGAAAATTAGAGCTGAAAAGGATTGGTGGGATGAATTAGTGTGGGAGGAAAATGGAATTCGCTCACCTTTTGAAAAGATTTTCACCCCTATTGGCGAGGGTGATGTACATAGTTCTTAAGACTCTCCAAGTTGTGAGGTTGTTCTGCCAAACATACGATGAATCCAGGCTGGCATGTTTGTCTAATTACCCATATTGAAGCATTTTTTTCCCCTAATTTTATGTTGATGATCAGCAAGTTTATTTTTTCCAGCTTGCTAAGGATCAGCATTTGATATATAGCAATGATAGAAGAGACTGCTGCTGCTGCCATTGAAAGGAACATAATACTGCTGCTGTGATGTAAAAGGCCTCATCTAGAACCAGTCCGTATGGCAGAATCTAGTGTAAGGAAAGCAAAGAAGAGACGCTTCAGAGTTTCCTTCCCAATATGCCTGCGGATCCTTCTCAAACGGCATAAAAATGGGATTGGTGACATGGTTGTTGCTGATATGCACCTCTTTTCTGAAATGCAAAAATATGATCAACTATAAGAACAGCTGCTTGTGCTTTATTTTTTGGATAAATTGTAGTTTTATTATCCAAGAAGTAGCAAATCACTGCTACTGTAAAACAGTTTGTACAATTTGTATCACATCACTTATTTACATTACAACTATCTCTCTGCATAGGTCCTATCTCTCACACAAATTCTTTATTAACATAATCCAAATCAACATGCTTTAATCAGCTACTCTTAGCTTGTGTACCTCCTTAATCTGTCTCCAGATCTGTTTATTATTGCTTTCTTCTGACTTGAATTTCCTTTTATTCCGTTCGTTCCAAATTAAATAGATGTAAGCTCCTCAAGCCAGTCTCAATATAACATAGTAAAGCCCTTCCTTGGAGTCTAGCAAATTGCCTATTGAAATTCACTCTGTCAATCCTCAACTTCCTTTCGCAACTGACAGTGTAAAGACCTGCCTCCAGACTACCTTAGAATAGCTACACGTAAACAAAATGTGATTCTTACATTCATCATTTTGTTTGCACAATACACAGCACCTAACAGTTGCAATCCCCTTGCATTCAACCTGTCTTTAAAGGAAGCCTATTACGAATGGCCTTCCATGCGATAACTGCATGCTTAGGTATAAGTGGCTTACACGAGACAAGCCTATGCCAATCAACTTTCTCTTGTTTATGTCTTAATTCCTCCCATATATCTCCAGCAGGATGGTTTAAGCAACCCTGCGCTGACATGAAAATCCTGGAAGCAATGTTCCTCATTTGTAGCACTCTTCTCATACGTCAGCTACTGTTTTGAGGGATTGGCACATCCCATGTGCTTCTCCCTTTGATCACATAGTTCTGTGTCCATGCTATCCAAATTGATCTTGCTTGTGCAAGTAGAGACCATAAATGCTTGATTATGATCACATAGTTCTGGTTCCATGTTGAGACATCTTTCAGCCGCAACCCTCCTTTTGACATGGGACTACAAATGGTTTGCCATTTGATTCTAGCACCTTGTGCTGTGCCCGGCTGTCCTTTTCATTGCAAAGCAACAGTAACATTTTTTTTTTTTGTGTCTGGTGCTTTTCAGGTGAAGCTGAAAGTGAATGAATGCTGAGTTGAGGTTTCCTCCGTGACTGAAGAATAATATATAATAAAACTGGAGGCAGCAATAGCAGTGACATGCCTGCAACAAGTGGTCAGCCCTGTTGGTATTAAAGTTAAAAAAAAAAAATGGAACACTGTCTCCAGCACTTGGTTCCACCATTTTACCCAAATTTCAGCTCCAAAGAAGCAATCATGGCGAAGGAGTCTCTTTCAATTCTCATGATTAACTAATTGATATTCATTTTAGTATTTAATGACTCTCAAATATGAACACAAATTCTTTGAGACCATACCATTGGGATTTGACTGCTCATCTCTCCTGTTGTTTGGTAATATTGAACTTGTAAATAAGAATTCAGTATTCTACTATCACGAATAATATTATATGAAATTCCATTTAAAATTTAAGTTTAGATATGAGCAATGCGCTTATGCTTATATTTACAAGAACCAATTAATTTCACATAAATGTAAACAATTTAAAAATAAAAATAAATTAAGTAAAAATAATCAATAATAAATCACATATCTCATAATAATTTGTTATGTTGCTCATAAATACTAATATATATATAAATACTTAAAATAAATAAAAAAACTCACATCTATCAATGTATTAAAAAGCTTATTTCCTACCTGTGGGAGTATATTTATAATCAATGAAAAGTAATGGGATTAATCAACATAAAAAACGTAAAATTCGCCTAATAAAATCGATTTAAGCCTTGCACATTATTTTAATGTAAATAATAATAATAAATATCATACATATATTTATAGGTGTAAACCATATTTAATATTTTTTTGTTAAATTTATGTTGTTAGTTTAGAGGCGAATCTAAGGGCAGGCATGGGCAGGCCCAAAACAAATTTTATACCATATTGTACAGAATTTGGGCCCACCAAGCATAATGTCGGCCTCCTTTGCCCCTTTGCTTCCAGTGTTTGGCCCCTAAGGCCTAAGTAGGGCTTCGCCTCTGGTTCTCATGGTAACATAAATTCCGGTATATACGTATCTTTCTACGGTGAATGTACGTAGTTCATCAAAGATAAATTTTCTACACGCTATAAGAAAAATCAACCGAGCCCTAAAATAAAATGCTGAGAAAAGAATTCCTTCTTCGTCTTTGGCGGGCAATTGGTAGAATCCTTTGAACTGTGCGACACTCTCATCCCCACTTCAGGTATTGGGCGAAAAAAAAAGAAAAAGATAAACACCTTTCTCAAGCTTTTTTTAAAAAATAAATTTTATGTTTTCCACTATTTTATTGCTTAATTACGTGTTTTTGTGCGATTATTGTTTGGTTAGAAAATTTGAAATAAAACGTGAGAGTTTTTGTAAGAAAAAGCCCCAAGAAAGAAGCTTTTTTTTTTTTTTGGTTAAGAGTATCTTTGATATAGCTAATCCCTTCGATCTATTATGCCTAGGAAAACATGAAAATATGAATGAATATGTTTAAATTGGTGAATTACATGGCTTAAAATGTAAATTATATTTTTTTTTCTGATGCCATTGACGGAGATCCAATATAATACTTTTATTTTTTTCGACGGAATCGAAGCGTGAAAAATAATAAATTTTGGATAGAATTTATTCAATTGGAAGAGTGAAAATTCAGACATTATTGATGTGAAGGCATAAAGACATTTGTTATAGGATGTTTTCCTAAGACTAAATCTTTCTTGCTAGAAACAGCTGATGTTGATAAAAATGATTTTTAAATATGATTGCCATCTGTTTTGGTGCCATCTTTATAACAGAATAGCAAATTTCTTGGTTGAAATTAGGGGCCACTGTGAATTTTAATAGATCAGAGCATTTTGAACCCTGAACTGTCATTGTTTGATCTCAAATTTGAAATCTGCCAATTTGGTTCAGCTCTGCAGTCAAACTTTCCTTCATTGGGAGGTAGGGGGAGATGCAAACTGAAAAGCTCATGTTTTGATTTCATTTATCAATCATTGGTAACTTACTAATTTGCTGGTTTGAATGGCCATTCCGTTTTATTAGCTGTAGGCTTGATTATATATTAATCAGCAAGGATTGTTTTTGTATTAGTATCCTGTCAACAATTAATCTTACTATTCTTAAGTAACAGCTGATATGCCATGTTCATATACCTATTGCATTTGACTATGCAGAAATTCTGATATTTTGGTCTAATATTCATCCATATGACATGAACAAGTTTAGTTAGTTAATTGAATTATGGTCTTTTACTGGAATACAGGCGTTACAATTGCCTTTGGAGCTTTTATAACTGAAAAAGATATCAGCATTCCTTTTTCTTGGAAGGGAAAATGCTAAGCAGACAAACTTATACGAAGTTCCTTATGTCTAGCTCCTTAATTTTTAAACATAAACGATTTAAATTGCTTACTCAGTCATAAGGCAACCTCAAAGTTGGAAAAGCAAGGAACTTAATATAATGAATTTTACTACTTATCCTCAATAGTTAACACATATATGTGGAGTATATTTGTTGACTAGTCAGTAACTTTTTTCTTTTTTTTTTGGTTTGGAGATCCCAATGGCTGGTAGATGCTTTGAGCATCAATTAATTGAGAGTTGGTCCGGATTGGACGTCATAAGGAGAACAAGTTCTCTAGAGCTGTAAATAAACCGAACATGAATAAAAAGATATAAGTTTGTGACTTGTTCATTTATTTTTAGAGCTGTTCAAGCTCGATTCGTGTGCTGTAGGAAATTCATTAATTGTGTTCGAGCTTGGTTTATTTAAATAATAAGATATTTGTGTTCGATTCGTTTAAATTAAATGAGCTTGTTCGTGAAAATTAAATGAATATAAAAAAATAAAAAAAAATTTGGTTAGAAAACGTATTGAATAATCTCTGACAAAAAATTAAATGAGGTTATTCAAGGTATTTTTTTGGGCTAAAAACGCTTTAAATAATCTTCCAAAAAAATGAAGGGATTATTTAAAGGCGTTTTTTGGTAAAAAACGTCTTAAATAACTTCATTCAATTTTTGGTAAGGGATTATTCAAGGTATTTTTTGATCAAAAATGTCTTGAATAATAAAAAAAAAAGTAATTATTCAAATCGTTTTTAGCCAAAATGAGATTATTGAAAATATTTTTAGGTTTTTTTGCCAAAAAAATATCTTAAATAATACCTTATCAAATATTGAATACTCTTTTACAAAAAATTGAATAGGGTTATTCAAGAGATCTCTAGCAAAAAAAATCTTGAATAATCTCCTCTAATTTTTATAAAGTTATTATTCAAAGCATTTTGGCCAAAAAATGCGTTAAATAATCTCTTACAAAAAATTAAATAGGGTTATTCAATGTGTTTTCTAACAAAAAATGTCTTGAATAATCTGTTTTAACTTTTTTAAAGATTATTCAAGTTGTTTTTAGTCAAAAAATATCTTAAATAATAATTTTTTGTAAAAGATTATTCAAAATATTTTTTGACAAAAAATGCATTGAATAATCTTTTAAAAAAATGGGAAGCAATTTATATAAGGCGTTTTTTGTCAAAAATATTTTAAATAATACCTTTATAAAAATTAGAAGAGATTATTTAAAGTGTTTTTGGCAAAAAATAAATATCTTGAATAATTTCTTCTCATTTTCTTTGAATTATTTAAGGAATTTTTAGTCAGAAATACCTTCAATAACTTCAAAAAAGACCTTGAATAATCTCTTCATAAAAATTGAATATGATTATTCAAGGTATTTTTAGTCAAAAATACTTTTAAAAACTCCATTCAATTTTTTGTAAAAAATTATTGAATGATTTTTTTCATGTGAAATACCATATATAAACAAAATTTTTTACTAGCAAAAACTTACAGCTGATTTATATTCATTTTCAAGCATACTTTTTGAAATGGTAACGATTATTTCATAAATTTTTGGTCAGATCCAATTTAGAACGAACTTAAACAAGCTTGTTTGTGAACGTAAATGAATGAACAAACAATTGTTCATGTTCGATTTGTTTAATAAACAAACATATAAATGATATTTAAGATCGTTTGTTAAACTTAATAAATGAATATAAACAAACAAAACTTGAATATATTTATGATCGATTCATCGAAAACTCTGTTTACTTACATCCCTAAAGCACTCTTAATGTTTGGTTTTTTCATTTACAAGATTCGTAACTGAAATCTTACTTTAAAAAAATCGAATTCTTTAATCATTCGATCAACAAGTGTTGCATAATCTGCGTAGTCTTTTAAGCTGTCTAGCTGGAAATTTCTTTTCTATGGTTTTTACTAGGCTGTCTATAGGTGTTCCTTGCTGTTACTTTATCTTATGGCTTGTCTTTACAGTTGTTTTTCATTTTTGCTTTAGTTTTTATTAACTGTATAATTTTCCAAGTTCCTAGTGTTCTTTACCCACATCTTTTTCCTGTTTCTCATGCAGGTGGTGCTTTGGACCATATGATGAGATTTAAAGTTCAGTAATATTTATTCCTTGTGTTACTCGAATTTGTAAAATCACTTATATGCGTGTTCTCAATTCACCAAATAATTTACTTTTAATCCTTAATGTGTAATTTACATACAATTAAAAAATCAATCTTTTTAAATGGTTTGAAATGATTTCAACTCTTTTTGACCATGAATGTTTATCTTGATAATTTTGTTGCTGTATAGATTATACCAATGATCAAATGTTTTACATAGACTTGAAGCCCTGCAAAAGGTGAGAATGGGTCAGTTACCATGACCATTCCATTTTATTATCTTATCAAAAATTATAACAATGCTTGAACATTTAGATGGAAATAGCCATTGCAATCTAATAAACAAGTTTATCAAATGAGAGAACTAAAGTTTCATTAATTACTGATAAAAATATATGACTCATACCCATATAAATAACTCACTAAATTTAATTATATTTATAAAATTATTACAAAGACGTAATATAGATGTAAACAAACACATAAATTTTATTGTGAGTCTTCAACCGTATTGCACACCAAGAGCAAATGAGACACAAAAACAAAAAAACAAAAGGGAAAACAACATGATAAAATTATTACAATGACGTAATATGATTTAAACAAACACACGGGAAAATTTTATTGTTGAGTGTTCAACCGGACAAGACACCAAGAGCAAACCAGCCAGAAAACCAAAAAAAAAAAAAAAAAAACAAAACAAAACAAAGGAAAATAACATGAGCTGACCAGGTTATATTATTCTGCCAAATCCAATGATACCGGCCATGGAATGGAAAAGCATGGTCCAAGAAAATTTCCACATAGGTTTAGAGGTCAATAACCGTATGCAGTAATGTTTCTTGTTCAGGATTTTCATTTTAGCGGAAGTGACGGTGAAAAGTTCTGAATTGCTTTTCAGTTTCGTTACTTGGCCATTCCTGTTGATGCCACCAATCTCAGCGCATTGAATTTCTCTCAGTTTGGGAGCTTTTTGCAGGACTCTTGGCAAAGTTGTTAGCCCTTCACAAGTCTTGATAAGTATTCTCTCCAAAGAGGGACATTCTAACGAGGCATCACAAATGGAAGACAAGCTTGTCAAGCTACATAGTTGGAAATTCTTCAGACTGGGAAAGGCCGTGGATTCGACTGTACTTTCAGCTTCAATAATCTTTTCAATCCTTGCACAGTCCTCAACTTGAAGATTTTGTAGCTTACACAGGTTTCTGACCAACTCTAGTGAGAAAAGTTTCGTTATACCTTGGCATTCTTTTAATGTCAGAGTCGTTAGTGCACTGAAGCTTTCAGATGCTACTGTGCCCTCCCAGATACTCAGCAAGTTTGGGAGCTTTTTTATATGTAGCTTTTCCAGGCATGGGAATACTACTCCTGTTGTGTTTGTATTTCCATTTACGATGCTCGTCATCGCATCACACTCCTCAACAATGCAAACTTCCAGCTCTTCAAATGTATCATCAGGAAGGCCATCCGTTAAGTTGCCAGCAGTCACGTGACCAATCAGCTCGAATGAAGTCGCCTGTTTAAGTACCTCAGAAACAGCCCCAGGAAATCCATCTCCTGCAGAAAACTTCAGATGCTTTTCAGCTGAGCATTCAAAGACATTAAAGTCTGATGCCGAACTATTTCCTTGTAGACCAACAGAGATGTTGAAAGATCTGAAGCCTTCAAATTCCTCATTTTCTCCATTTGGTTTCCATGATTTGCTATTCTGAATGAAATGTTCAAAAGACTCCATTTGAGGGAAGTAGAAGTGAAGATGTGTCAATCCTTTAAATATGGTGATTTCCCTTGCAATTTCATCAGCATTGGCATTCCATCTTCTGCTATTAGGGCTCACATCAATACTCAGCTCTTCTAGTTTAGAAAGCTTTTCAATAATTTTTCTAGGAATTATCCTTTCTTCGATGCCGTTCTGATTGAAGTTGCCAGAATTAACAGTAAAATTGTTTCCTACTGTGGCATCTTCTTTGAACGAAACTCTCAAACATTTAAGATTTCCCAACCGTCCAATCTCACTCGGTAAAGAAGAGATCCCAGTATGACGTACAACAAGGATTTCGAGACTCTGGAGATCACCTATCTGATGAGGAAGCACTGCTAAACAACTACAGTTGTCTAGAAAGAGCCCTCTGAGGTTTCTTAATCCGGAGATGGATTCAGGAAGTCCACTGATTCCTGTTTCCCTTAACCACAAAACTTGAAGGCCAGGCATATATTCAAAGAATTGCCCTGGAAATTCTCGCAAGCTGTTTTCATGGAGTAACAATGTTAACATTCCGGCACATTTGGGCTTTTGTGGCAGGGGGGGCAGGCGAGTACGAGCCAATGAGACTCTTTTTGCTTGTATCAATTTGTGAATTTCAATCGTTGCACCATTTTCAACAAAAAAATTTAGATTTTCTTCCCGATTTGCAATCGTTAATGCCGCCCTTTGAAAACACACAAACATCTTGAAGTGCCCCAACTTTTCTCCTTTTGCCAGTAGAGATTTGTCTGTGAAACTATCTAGTATAGTATGCCCTCGGTCACGAGCTTTCCCAAGCCTTTGGCATTCCAAAAACTGCTCTGCTGTCCAGCAATCAATTATATAATCTCGATTAATTTCTTCACCGAAAGGAAAAATAGCCCAATACAGTAAACAACGCTTATAATCAGCTTCAGTAAACCTGTTATAGACAAGTTTCAATGACCGGTAATATTCTTCCAACTCTTGCCATGGTTGCTTACTTGGTGATTGCATTTGGGACTTCATATCCCGCCACTGTGCAATGTCCTTTCCTTCCAGTTGTTTTCCTATTAAACTGAGTATAGGCGGCATGCCACCACACAAATCGATAATTGTTCTGCAGTTCGTTTGATTTCTCGTTTCTTCTCAAGATCTGAACCAACTGATTCCCAAAACAGCTTTCTAGCATCCTTTTTGTGTTAAGAAAATGGGGTCCAGTCCCATGTAAGTGGTTTTAGATCAAGTAAAGGCCATGGGCCTTGATCTTTTATTTTACACAGAGCCCTAGCTACTTAATAAAAAAGAGGTGGGTTGGTTTTAGGTGTGTGTCGAAAACCAAGCAGGAGAAAGAAGAAAAGCCAGGAAAAGCAGAGAGAGAAAAAGGAGAAGGGAGAGTTGGTTGAACGGAAGTCGATCCGTGGTCCGATTGAGTTGGAACCTTGTCAGGAGGTTTATGATTCAGAGTTCTACATTCTGAACGGTGAAGATCGGGTTTGAAGCTCTCTAGGAACAAATCCAGGGTGTATTTGTTGAGTCACTTATTTGGTAGATTTCTCCAATTGTTTCTCTAGTTGTTGATTAGCTCTAGTTTTAGCTAGAGAAGAACTTTGTATAATTATTATTTGATAGTAAAGATTTTCTGGTGGCCCGTGGTTTTTTCCCTCTACACTGGAGGGTTTTCCACGTAAATCTTGGTGTGCTTTATTTTCCTGCGGTTCTTTGATTAGTGATTGTTGTCTATTGCTTCTGTATTAGTTTTGAGCAGGGGGAGCAATCTTCTTTACCTGAGAGTATTGAGCAGGGGGAGCTACCTTCAGCATCAAGTGATACAGAGTCTCAGCCTAAGAGATCTACTAGAGAGTGCAGGCCATCTACCATGTATCCAAGTTCAGATTTTATTTTAGTTACCAGTGAAGGGGAGCCAGAAAGCTTTCAAGATATACAGGCTACTCCAGATAGAGAGCACTGGTTAAAAGTAATGAAAGAAGAGATGGAGTCATTGCGAAAGAATGGTACTTATGATCTTGTCAAACTTCCAACAGGGAAGAGGCCATTAAAGAATAAATGGGTGTTCAAGTTGAAAAAAAATGGTGACAAACTAGTGAGGTAAAAGCTCGATTGGTAGTAAAAGGTTTTTCTCAGAAACCAGGCATCGATTTTGATGAGATTTTTGCTCCAGTTGTAAAAATGAGTTTTATTAGAGTGGTACTGGGATTGGCAGCTAGTTTGAATCTTGAACTTGAGCAACTTGATGTTAAAACTGCATTTTTGCATGGTGACTTGCAGGAAGACATTTATATGAATCAACCTGAGGGTTTTAAAGTGAAAGGGAAAGAGCACTTAGTTTGCAAATTGAAAAAAAACTTGTATGGCTTGAAACAAGCTCCACGACAGTGGTACAAGAAGTTTGATTCTTTTATGGTAAGTCATAGCTATAAAAGAACAGCAGCGAATTCTTGTGTGTATGTTAAACAATTTCCTAATGATAACTTCATTATCCTATTATTATATGTTGATGATATGTTGATTGTAGGACAAGATGCTAGTATGGTTTGCAGGTTGAAAGAACAATTGTCTAAGTCCTTTGATATGAAGGATTTAGGTCCAGCAAAGTAGATTCTTGGTATGGATATTATCCGAGATAAGAGAGCTGGAAAGCTATGGTTGTCACAGGAAAAGTATGTTGAACGAGTGCTTGGTAGATTCAACATGCAACATGCTAAATCAGTTAGTAGTTCACTTGCCAACCATTTTCATCTAAGTAAGAAATCTTGTCCAGTGTCTAAGAAAGAGCAACTAGCTATGTCTAGTATTCTTTATTCTTCTGCAATCGATTCTTTAATGTATCTTATGGTTTGTACAAGGCCTAACATTGCTCATGCAGTTGGTGTAGTGAACAGATTTCTTTCTAATCCAGGGAAGGTTCACTGAGAAGCAGTGAAATGGATTTTTAGATATTTGAGGGGTACCTCAAAAATGTGCTTGACTTATGGAGTTTCACAACCAGTTTTAGAAGGGTTTACTGATGCTGACATGGTAGGCGATCTTGATGGTAGAAAATCTACTTCAGGGTATTTGTTCACTTTTGCAGGAGGAGCTGTATCTTGGCAATCTAAGTTGCAAAAGTGTGTTGCTTTGTCAACTACAGAGGCTGAGTATATTGCAGCAACCGAAGCATGTAAAGAAATGCTTTGGATGAAACGTTTTCTTTTTGAATTGGGGTTGAATCAGAAAGAGTATGTGATATTTTATGATAGCCAGAGTGCTTTAGATTTGAGTAAGAATACCATGTACCATGCTAGAATAAAGCACATTGATATTAGATATCATTGGTTACGTTCAGTGATTGAAGAACAGCAGATGTTATTGAAGAAAGTCCATACTGATAAGAATGTAGCATATATGTTAACTAAGATACTTCCCAGGAAAAAGCTTGAGCATTGCAGTAACTTGATCGGAATGAGTTCCTTGGCCAAGGTAAGTTCCAAATGAAACTGCTATGGTGATGAATCTCCTCCTAATGGGGCTGGAGGGAGAGATTGTTAGGAAAATGGGGTCCAGTCCCATGTAAGTAATTTTGGACCAAGTAAAGGCTATGGGCCTTGATATTTTATTTTACACAGAGCCCTAGCTACTTAAAAAAAAAGAGGTGGGGTTGTTTTAGGTGTGTGTCGAAAACCAAGCAGAGAAAGAAAAAAAGCTAGGAAAAGCAGAGAGAGAAAAAAGAAAAGGGAGAGTTGGTTGAACGGAAGTCGATCAGTGGTCCGATTGAGTTGGAACCTTGTCAGAGGTTTATGATCAGAGTTTTACATTCTGAACGGTGAAGATCGGGTTTGAAGTTCTCTAGGAACAAATCCAGGGTGTATTTGTTGAGTCATTTATTTGGTGAGATTTCTCCAATTGTTTTTATAGTTGTTGATTAGCTCTAGTTTTAGCTAGAGAAGAACTTTATATAACTATTATTTGATAGTGAAGATTTTTCTGGTGGCCCGTGATTTTTTTCCTCTACACTGGAGGGTTTTCCACGTAAATCTTGGTGTGCTTTATTTTTTCTGCGATTCTTTGAATATTGATTGTTGTCTAATACTTCTGTATTGTTGTGATTATTGCTTCAGGCATAACATTTTGCACAGTCTCTGCACGATCATATCGGAATCAGTGTGACCATCATATTTGTCTCTGCATGCAAACACCACCTTCCCATGCTCATGATTACATTTGATCCCAACTTCTTCAAGATTAACCATCGAAGAAACTTCATCAAGAAACAACACATATTTCTTTTCCTTAAGCTTCTCAGATATCACCGCAGCTCTTTGATCAGGATGGTCATTTTCGTCCATTCTCATGCCTAAGCAGTTTCAAATTACTTCTTGTATGTCTTTCGATATTCTGCTTTCATCTGTTAGAGTCACACGAAAGGTATAGTCGACCTAACGGGATTCACAGACATTGTTGTACACAGTTTTCATTATTGTTGTTTTCCCTATTCCCGGAGGACCCCTGATGTAAATTCTCTTAAATCTCTCTTCTTTTAGCCAATCTATTAACGTCTCCACGTGATTTTTAAGCGATGGAAGGTTAACTATCCTGACATTATTATTCCATCTGTGACTGCGATGAACTGTTGGTGGTTTGTCACGCATTATGGTGATTTGGCTCAGTTCATTCTTCAGAGAAGTTGCCTCTGCCGTCTTCTTCACCACACGTCTACCAAGCTTAAGCAAAGCACGTTATGGCCATAGTCCACATAAGCAAGTGGAAGCTTTATTTTCATATTCATACCTCAGTCTTCCAATCTGTTCTTTCATATCTGCTACCCGGATGAGCCAGGTTGTGCATTCTGATGTAATTTTCTTCCGTGATTTATTATTTTCCAGCTCCGTCTGAACATGTGCCTCTTTATCACGTAGACATGTATCCTCATCCTCAAGTTTCTTGAAATTACTGCTGATGTGTTTTACATAACTATGTTTGTGTTTCAACCATTTACATATACCCTTCCCAGCTACCACAGCAGGTGCAATCCCATGGCCAGCTGCTTTCACAGCTGCTGCTTCCATCCTGCTAATTGAATCTTAGAATTAGCAAACTATATTGAAAGTTTGGGTGATAGAGAAATTGACTGAAACAAAAAAGAAATAGAATGAAAAAAAAAGAAGCAAGCAATACAATAAATAAGGGTGTTTTTGGTATTTTGATTAAACATTAGTTTCACTGAAAGAATTTTAATATCCATCATTTTAGAAGGGTACTAAAGTGTTTTTCAAACTAACAATAAGAGTAAATGTTTTTTTTAATAAAACAGATATTATCTTCCCAAGTGTATAATGAATGATTGAACTTCTTCTATATAGGGACACAACAAACTAAACCAACTTTCGAATAGCTGCTATCTTAAAAGGAAAAAAAAAAGAAGAAGAGTTGTTCATGAACAACTGTAGATATTTCTTTTTGAGTAATTTTTCTTAATTTATTGAAGAGAAAGTGATTCAATTCTCTAAAGCAGGTGATGCCATTTGGCTGGCTTCTAAATCTAGAAAATATAAGTGTGCAGTGTAGGCACTTCAAACTGGCTAAGGACAAACTAATTACAGTAAACATCTTATTTAGTCTGGAATCGAATTTGTCAAATTTAGTAGCAACTAATTTGAAGCTAAGTTACTATTTGACTTAGGGTCACAACTATTATTGGATTTGAATTTACCACTTAAGTTTAAAATAGACCCATTTTTATTTCTCTCATCCAAAATTTTTTTATTATTTTGTTTATTTATTTATTTTTTTATATTTTTATTTAATTATTTTATATAATTTTAGCTAGAGATAAAACATGAAAAAAGTAAAACATTTGAGAGTTTTTTTATGTTAGTCTTTTATTTATCTTTCATCATTTCAATAAAATGACAGATACATGTTCATTACATTTTATCTTTTACTCCATTATCATTATATATCCTTTCATATTTTACCTATCCTCATGTTTCAAATAATGAATGTTCAGATAATCATGATCAAAATTCAAAATTTAATTTTTGAAAACATCATTCATATTGGTGAAGTTGATAATTTGAGATTATTAATTTATTAGGATTATTGAAGTAAAAAAAGAAAAATTTTATGAAATGAGTCAAATCTGGCAAGGAGTTTCGCCCATTAAAAGATGAAAATAATGCAATATGCGGTTTTTATGATGGTTCATTGATAAATTTGCTCTTAGTGAATAAATTTTTTTCATTAAAAGTATTCATATTTGAAATAAAAATTTATCAATTCTCTTCTACCTTTCTCACAAAGAGTGAAATTATCCATTTATCACCCATTTAAACTTATTATTATTTTTAAAAAAAATACCAAAAGTCACCCTTTACACTAAGGGGCAAAGTTTGAAAAATGTTGCTCACAAAAAAATAGGTGAAGGTCTTTAATGATCTTATAGGCAAACTTTTTTGTGCTTGGATCTTTTTTAAAAAATGATGAAGGCTGAAAAATCTAAAATGAAAGAGAAAATATAAAGAAAGAAAGAGAAAAAAATGAAAACAAGAAAAAGAAAGAATTGATAAGGCAAAATACCAAGGTGCTTCATATGAGGAGAAATGATACTTTGGTTTATATCCATTCAAATACATTTTAGGCCTATTTAATCCATTTTTTTTTATAACTCATCACCTTAGCCTATGTTATGTACCTTAAAAGTTTATTTTGATCAAATGTAAATATTAGAACTGAAGAATCATGAATTGAACTAAAATAGACTTATGATGAGATTTTTTGGGATTTTGATGAAACTGCCATTGATGGATCAAGGAAAAATGAAATGAAAAGAAAAAAGACGTGCAAAGAAATTTAAAAAAAAAAAAAGGGAAAAGGAAAGACTTAAATTAAAAAACTAAAAGGATGATTTAAGTAAAAAAGGATATATTTGAGTTGAAAACTTGAAAAATAGCTTCAATTTATAAAGATTAGTATCATTTGAAGATCCCATATGGTATGGATAAAGCTTGGATTTATGAGCTCAAAGATCAAGAGTATCAATAGAATGAGTTTTTGAAAAAGAATTCAGAATTAATTTATTTAGAGTTGTCTGAATATTAATTATCTTAGATGTTATGAACCCTTCCAAGTACTTATCTTGGTAATTTACTTTGAAATAGTTTTTTTGACTAATTATTCTTTGCTAGACTTGTTTTTATAATGAATATCCTTTCTTTGATTTTTCTTATTCTTCACCATTTATTTTTTTCATTCCCATGATAAATTAAGCAAATGTGATAGATTACATTTGTCATTAAATTAGAATGATGATGAATGAACATATGATTGATATAGACATCCTTGCATTATTTCGAAAAAATAGTTGAAAATAACTGAGGTAGATCAAAAATGAAATGAGAATCATGAAAGAAGTCTAAAATGATATTGATCATAGTGGCTTACAAATGAGAGAAAAAACATTCCAAATGCTATGATTAAATGATGAAACTAGTGAAAGGAAATTTTGGGTCACAATTTGGCTTATACATTTGCTACCTAGTTCTAAAGAAACTAAAGAAGAATAAACTCTTAAGAACCTTTTACCACAATTAGAGATACATGATATTGATTTTGCATTTCATGCATTGCATTCATGGTGTTTATTGCATTTAATTTTGACTTTTGAACTTAAAATTAAAATTTTAAGAATTTTCATGAAAATTTTGGACTCGATAATTCTTGATCAAAAAAATATTGAAAATGTTTGATATGACAAGATTTAAGATTAGCTAGCACATGATGAGATTTAAACCCTACTATTTTGGCACATAAAATGAAAATTTTTGAATTTTAAAGTTTCAATGCCTCTGTTAAGGAAGAGTTTTTTCAAAAATGAGAATAATTTATAAAGCTTCAAGCATGATTCTGAAAGCCTCCAAATACCTTTTTACATTTGAAAGTTCAACGCCTCTATTAAGAATAAACATTCTTTTGATGAATTTTTTTAAAGTTTCATAGCTTCTAGTGAGAGAAGTTTTTTAATTTTTAAAGTTTCAAAGCTTATGGTTATAAGAGTTTTTTGGTTGCGAATTTTAAAGTTTCATAGCATCTAGTGAAAGGAACTCTTTCATTTTTAAAGTCTCCATTTAGAGGAGTTTTTTGTTATGAATTTTAAAGTTTCATTAGAAAAGCTTTTTGATTACGAATTTTAAATTTCATAGCCTTTGGTGAGATGAGCCTTTTCATTTTTAAAAATTTCAAAATTTCTGTTGAAGGGAAGCCTTATTTTCCAAAGTTTCAAAGTCTCAATTGAAAGGAAAACTTTTTTATTTTTTTTATTCCAAACAAAATGGATGTCTCTTATCTTTGTACAAATTTTGTTTCACTAAAAATATGCAAAAAGTAGTAACTGTAAACATCTTATTTATCTAAGAATTTTTAGGATATTTAAATGGGCTTTGAACTTTAATAATTGGATGAAAATTGTAGTTGGGTCTTAATTGTGAAATTGAACTTTAGGCTCGAGATAAAAAGCCCAAAATTATGTTTTTAGTTTAATCCATTTTTATTTTTATTTTTTTCTATTTTATTTTAACCTTTTGGTTTTAGTTTTATTTTAGTTTTAGTTTTTTTATTATTTTTGGTTTTTTGCCATGTAACAAAAAAGAGTCAAAAAAAGAAAAAAAAAAAGCATGGTGATTTTCATTACAAAAGTAAAGCTTAAGATTTGGTTTTAGAATTTGTTAAGATTGAAAATTTAAGGACCAATGAATTTGGAAATACTTGGGCATTAAGATTGTGTGGAAAAAGAAAGATCATAGAAAAAAAAATCTTGAAATTTTTGGCAAATTAGATGAAATTTTGGATTTTCCAAATTTAAATGGGATTTCATCACTATAAAATAACCTTAAATCTATAATCAACAATCACACAAAAACAACTAACAATCAACAAGCAATCATGCAAGAAATCGTAGCTAAAGCATAAACAAATTCTTCTAGGTTTCAATTTGTTTTTTGGAAATTTGGTTCACTCTTTTATATTTTTGTGATTGATCTTTGGGAATTTTATTGAAAGAGTTTAAGATTCTTTTTTTTTTTTTATGCTTTTGAATTTTTGGAATTATGTTGAATTTTTTGAAAATTTTATAGTTGGGTTGAATTTTTGGGTTTTTTTTTTTGGAATTTTTAGGTTTTTTTTCTTGGAAATTTTTAGGATTTTTTAAGAAATTCTTGTTTTTTTTTTTCTTGAACTTTTCAATAAATGTTTGATTTTTCAACAAGTTTCATAATGGTTGGAGGAAAATATGATGGTTAAATTCTGAGTTTTAGAAATTTGTTTAGAAATTTTTGAATTTTTTGGTATTAGATTTTGGGTTTTTTAGCCTGATTCTAGGCTTGTTAAATTTTTTGGTAAAATTCCTAAATAGAGGTAAAAACAATTTTGGGTTAGAGAAAGAAAGAAAAAAGGAGTTATGGGAAAAAAGAATTTTTTGTTTTTGTTTTTACACTAAGTCTGGTATGACATTGTTTTAAAGGGCCTAGACTCACCTTTAGACCAACGGCAAACTCACAACTTACCCATCCCAATCATAGGTTTTTTTTCTTTTATTTTTTATTTTAATTTTATTTCATGTTTTATTTTATTTTTTATATTTTTTGTTTTATATTTTATATTTATTATTTTTAATTGTGATGAATTAAAAGTGCTACGTAAAAGAAAAAAAAACTTTGGTAAGATGTTTTTATATACTTTTTTCATATTTTTTATGATATTTATTTGCATGATTTTATCATGATATTTTTGCATGAATAATAATAATATATATTTGCATGATATTTTGAATGGATCTATTTTATTACATAATTATTTTGTATGGATTTTATTTACATGATCATGATTTATTTACATAATATTTTTGCATGATGTTTTATGCTATTTATTGTATGATGTTTTTGCATGATTTTTATTATAATCATTTTGCATGATTTACTTTGCATGTTTTGATTGTGATATTATTGCATGATATCTTCTATGATATTTTTATAGTATTTCTTGTATGGCAATATTATGTAAGTAAATAAAAGGAATTTGGATTTAATAAGATATTTAATAAATTTGACGATGAAACCTCTTCAAGTAAACAATGAGTTTATCTTGAATACTCTTGAGGTAAGAAAATTTCTTTTTAGTGAAAACATAAAATCTTTTTTTCAATAATTAAATATAAAAATTTAATTAAAAAAACTTATCTTTTATTAAGGCTTAGGTAAGATAACATATGATTAATCTGGTACCAATTTTAGGTGTTATAAGGTGTTAAAACCTTTTATACATGTAAATGACTTCCGAACTTAGTTCTGTTGATATATACTAAGGACTCATACTTTAAGTTTAAGATAACCTTAAAAATGATAGATTCACATAAATGACTAATCACATCTAGATAAAAAAATATTGGTGGTGACACCAAATTTTTGTGTCTAATAGTTAGATTTTCAAACTTAAACATTATGACAAAATCATGCCATTTTGGTTGAACAATGCCAGAGCCACCTATCAGAGGGTAATGGTAACTCTTTTTTCATGATATGATGCACAAAAAGATAAGTGCATGTCAATGACATGATCGCTAAATCTCATGAAAGAAATGACCATTTTGTCAATCTTAGAAAGCTATTTGAGAGCCTAAGAAAGTTTCAGATTAAGTTAAATCTTGTCAAGTGTACTTTCAGTGCTAAATCTACAAAGTTGTTGGGCTCTATTTTAAGTGAATGAGGAATTGAAGTGGATCAGGATAAGATATATGCTATCCAAAACTCAACACTTTCGTGCTCATTAAAAAAAAGACGTGGTTTTCTAGGAAAAGTGAATTACTTCTCTCATTTCATTTCTCAACTTACTTTTAAATATGATCCCATTTTCAAGCTTTTTTGAAAAACACAATTCTGGTGAATGAAATAAGGAATGTTAAAAAGCCTTTGATAAAGTCAAGAAATACTTATCAAGTTTGCTTGTGTTAGTGCCTCATGTTCCTAGAAAACCACCAATTTTATGCTTAATAGTACGTGAAAATTCAATAGAATGCATGTTTGGGCAACAAGATGAAACAAATAGAAAAGAAAGAGCCATTTATTACTAAGTAAAAAGTTTACTAATTATGAGTCAAAGTACTCATTGCTAGTAAAAAAACATGTTATACTTTAGTTTAGACAACTCAAAGACTCAGGTAATACATGCTATACCATACTACTTAACTGATAGTAAAGTTGGATCCATTCGAGTATATTTTTTAAAAACCTTTATTGTCTGAGAAGATTGCAAGATGGAAGGTGATACGTTTCGAATATGAGATCACATATATGATTCAAAAAGCAATTAAAGGTCATAGCCAAATTGGTTGTTTATCGTGCCAATGAGAATTATAAGCCAATGAAACTTAATTTTTCATTTGAAAATTTAATGGTTATTTATTAAATTGGTGAATGGTAGCCCATTAAGAATCTTGGAAGATGTACTTAGATAAAGCTTCAAAAGCTTTGGGACATGAAATTTAAGCAACTTAATATCCTTAATGGACACTATTACCTAATATAGCTAGATTGCATTTCAATCGTATAAACAATGTTGCTGAATATAAAGCTTGTGTCATGGATTTATAAAAGGTAATTAAGTGAAAGATCAAAGTGTTAGGAGTTTATGGTGATTCAGCTATAATTATTTATCAATTATGATGAGAGTGAAATAAGGGACTCTAAACTAGTTCAATATCAAAAGTGTATCTCGGAATTGGCTAAGTAGTTTAAGATTATCGAATTTGAATATATGCTCAAAGAAAAGAATCAAATCACTGATGCTATAGCAATTTTGACTGTAATGATCAAAATAGATACAAATACGATGATTCAAGCCATCACATTGGATGTGATGGATTGACCAGCACATTGTTCAAGTGTTAAAGAAGAAATTGATGAAAAACCATGGTATTATGATATCTTACAATATGTTAAGAGTTAACAATATCTAGAGTATGTAACAAAAAATGATAAGAGGATCATTAGAAGGTTAGTTATGAGATTCTTTCTCGACAGAGGCATTTTTTATAAAAAAAAAATAAAGATACGTACTTTTGAAATGTGCAAATGTAGTAGAAGTAAAAAAAATTCTCGAAGCAGTTCAGAAGAGGATTTGTGGAACCCATACAAATGATCGTATGATGGCTAGGCAGATCATGAGGGTTGACTATTATTAGCTTACGCTAGAAAGTGACAACATTAATTATGCTCGAAAATATCACAAGTGCCAAAGTTATACTGATAATAATCATGCTTAACTAATTGCTTTACATATTTTGGCAACATTATGGTCATTCCCTATGTGGAACATAGATATTATTGGTTCTATTAACCTAAAAGCTTCAAATAGGCATAGACTTAATTCTTTTATGATTGATTATTTCATAAAAATAGATAGAGGCATCCTTATATGGTAGTGTGACATGATCAATAGTCACAAGTTCATAAAAAAAAAATAGTCTACAGATAGAGACTCTCAAAAAAGCTTATTTTTGACAATACCAAGAATTTGAATAGCTCGATAATGAATGAAATGTGTGCCCAATTTAAGATTAAACACCATAACTCAACACCCTACCATTCGAAGATGAATAAGGCATGGAAGTTGCAAACAAAAATATTAAAAGAATTAAAAAAAAAATGACTGAAACATATAAAGATCGACATAAGAAGTTATTGTTTGTTTTAATTGCTTATCGAACATTAGTCTGCATTTCTATTCAGGCAACTCCATTTTTTTTAGTTTATGTGATATAAGTTATATTGCCAGTAGAGGAAAAAATCCCAACTTTGAGAGTTTTAAGAAATGTCAGATTAAAAGAAACTGAATGGGTCCAAGATTGATATGAATAGTTAAACTTCATTGAAAAAAAAAGGCTGATGGTGCTTTGTTATGATCAACAATACCAGAAAAAAAATGATGATAGCCTATAACAAGAAAATTCATCCTTGTTTATGATAAAGGGATTGGTTTTTAAGAAAATTCTTTCAAGGTAGTATAATAATAAAAGAAAATGGACATCAAACTAGGAAGGTCCATATGTTATGAAAAGAACTTTTTTGGGTAAAGTACTAATCTTAGTAAAAAGGGAGAGAGATAATTTGCCTAACCTAATAAACTTTAATACTATAAAAAAAGTATTTTGCTTGACAAAAATAAAAAATAAATAGAAAAAAAATGACTCAAATAAAAAACTTAAATAAGCAGTTTGAGTCAAAAAGGGTTCATCTAAGTTGAAAACCTGAAAAATGTGGCTTAGATATAAAGAGGGAACAACATGGGGCAAGTGTGGTTTGATGAATTTTGAATAATCAAGGACATCATTTGTTTGAGTTTTTGAGAAAAAATCCAAGGTTAATAAGTCATGATTATTTGATTATTTATTTTGAGTATTTTCATCCTATCTAAACACCTATCTTTGTAATTTGTCCAAGTTTCCTATTATCTTTTTTTAGAGATTTGTTTATCTTTCAAAAAAAACAATTTTCTCTTTGTGCCATTTCCTATCTTGTTCTTGTTATTATCCCCTAATGAATAAAAGAAATGTTTAATTACATTTTATTTTTCTTGAAATTGAAATGATGATAAATAAATGGTTAATAACATGAAAGGTTCTTGCTATACTTTGGAAAAGGGGAAAGTGATAGAGGCAAATGGCATATGAGATAAAAGAAATAAAATTAGGTAAAGATATTAAGACTTAAGATCTTGAAAAGAAAGTTATAGGCTAATTTAAAATATTTGGTTGTTTAGATAAGGTAGACTATGAAGAGTAATAACTGAAAGTATAAAAGTGAAAACTAGTCTTAAAAACCTTTTTACCATAATTAGAAATACATTTATTCATATTTGCATTTTATTTAGGAATATCTAGTGCATGCACCTAGAAAATAGCGATATTATAAGACCCAGCATGGAGAATACAAGTATGAAGTTTTGGATCTTCGATTGAGGAAAATGCTCAGAGAAGAAATCTTAAATTCTTGATTGAGAAGGAACTTCTGAAGTAAGATTTCAAGTTTTGAAAGAAAAAAAACATTTTAAGAGAATCAACCATGGTTAAGAAAGATTTTTCAAATTTTAAAATTGTGAAACCTTTGTTTAAAAGAGCTTTTTTCAATGTTTAGAATAATTTATAAACCTCCAAGTATAATTTCCAAGTTCTTCAAATAAGATCTATAGGACCCCAAAGCATGATTATCAAATCTTCAGTATTGTCCTCATTTTTTCAAAGTTGCGTGTTTTCATTTTGAATGAGTCTTAATTTTTCAAGTTGTGTGTCTTTGTTTTGAAGGAAGCTCTTAATGTTTAAAGTTGTTTTGATTTGAAGGAACCTTTAATTTTTTTTAAAAATGAAAAACAAAAAATTTTTAATTTGTTTGTCAAACTATCAAATGCAATGGCTGTTTATATCTTTGCACAATTTTTTCACAAAATGTACAAAGAATGGTAATTGTAAAACACTCAATTTAATTCGGGATGTTCAAGTTGAATTTTATTTGGGGTTGATGGATTTGTTGAGTTTAGTAGCAACTATTGAATTTAGGTTATTATTTAATTTAGGGTCATAGCTTTATTAGGTTCGAATTTACCACTTAGGTTTAGGATAGACCCATTTTTATTCCTTTCATTCAATTTTGTTTTCATTATCTTGTTTATTTATTTATTTATTTATTCATATTACATATTTATTATTTTATATAATTTCAGTTGGAGATAGAACATGGAAAAAGTAAAAAGTAGAAACATGATTGTTTTCCTTTATCTTTACCATTTTTACTTATCTTTCTATTTTGTTTTATTTTTATTTTTATTTTTTTAACTTATGGTACTTCTGTCCATTTGTTTGATATAAAAAACTTGAAAAGATAATGAAAGTGATAAAAGAAGCTTAAATTCAAAAATTGAATATAAGAGCGCAAGATAAAAAATTCATGATCAAATTGTAATAAAGAGGAGTTCAGATGAATTTCAAAAAAATATGATCTTTTTTATCTTAAAGTTTCATCCTAATAAGAATCGGTCTTCTATAAATACTTAAATATATTTTGCAATACAATAAAAAATTTTATTCTAATAGTAAGGTTTGAAGAAATTTGTTTTTTTGGGATTTTGTTATTTGTGAGAGTTTGATTTAATTTAATTTGGAGAAATCAATGATACTAAAGGATTTGGGAGGCCCAAAAAGATTGAATTGGCATTTCTTATGTTTTTCTAGAAATTTTTGAAAAATTTTGACAAAAAATCAAATTTTTTGACAAAATTTGAATTTTCCAACGAAAATTCTAATGAAATTTGCAGTTTTTAATGACTTTCTCGACCTTTCGAACTTTTCGACATTAATTTTTAGATCATAATGGGACTTGCCATCACCAGTGCTAAAATTTTAGAAAAGAGACAAGTGGGAAGAGAGAGAAAAAAGAAAAGATAAACTAAAAAAAAAAAAAAATCAGATTTTGGGCCTTATATACCATTGCCAAATGACATTGTTTTGGCGTTAAAAGACCCGTGCATTGACTCTTTGGGATTTGTGTGCCGACCCTTTACGTAGGTTTCTTTTTTTTTCATTTCATTTCATTTCAATTAATTTAATTTTATTTATTTTAAATTTCTTATGGG